>JAVFBZ010109748.1:0-14382 GCA_032466195.1 Katharina tunicata | reverse complement strand
CTTGTTCTAACCACCCCACCTTGTTCTAACCACCCCACCTTGTTCTAACCACCCCATCTTGTTCTAACCACCCCATCTTGTTCTAACCACCCCACCTTGTTCTAACCACCCCAGATCTCTGGAGCCATTGGAAAACTTTCCTTATACAGCTGATTTCCTTGATGAACACCAAGAGCACCGAGACATTGTTATAAATAATACTAGTTTGAATCTTCTCTTTAAATTTTGTTTGTTTGAACAAGGACAGAAAACAGAAAACAAGGACTTAAACAAATCAACTTCCGGACGCCCTTAAGTGTTAGAGATCACTAGGGAAGGCCTACATGTACAATGTATATGTTGGCCTACCACTGGTTAAAGTGACATATGCACCCAAAAATGGGCTATTTTGCGTTATTACAGAATCACATCAAATGTTGGTACTTTATTCAAGAAGTAAAGGCTAGAGGCTCTCCAATAATTCAAACCCACAGATTTTGTAGGTTAAGTTAAAGTTTACACGCAATAAAAATGAAAATTTGACGCAGATTTCTCCTAGCACATACACACGCTTTGTGCCAAATAATATTTTTTATTTAAACGCGACTGTTTTTATTTTTGTACGAACTCCAAATCTAGTTAAAATCAAGGAAATCCGAACATGTAGTTAAAAAAAACTTTCTAATTTTGAGTGCATATGTCACTTTAAACTGTTAAATTACATTTACATAAATGCCATTGTTCTTATATCCCGCACTACATGAGCTGAAGCTATCCATCGATTTCTATATAAAAATATCACAAAAAATTAACTTTACCTTCAGTTCATCAAGTTCCACACGGATGTCTGAAAGAATGCACTGAATGAACTCCGACCCTTTTGACCCCAGATTCGAACAAGCGCCTAGCATTTTTAACCAATCACAAGTCACAGAATACACAGTCTCTCTCAGAAGGCTGAAACATCAACATCCAGTTAAAACATAAAATAGATTTTCGTTGTCTGACAAGAAAAAAACAAGTTTGACGGTCAACGGTTTTATATAACAAATGATGCAGGGCTGTATGAAAGAACTGAGACAAGGTTTACTAAGCCCTTAATTACTAAGTAGAATTAATCAAGATACATTATAAAACATTTTTCAGCCATCAAATCTTGTATAATTTTTAACATTTTCAATGTTAACTTAACAGACACACGATCATTTTTAAAAAATATTTATTTACTAGATTGGTGTTTGATGTCGTACTCAAGGGCATTTCACTTATATGGCGCCCTTGCACCCAGTGTATGGTGGAAAACAGTAAAGAAACCGAGTAAAACCACCCAGCGACTACAGCAATCGCAAATCTCTCTTATATACCTAAGGTCTACACGGGGAATCAAGCCCATTCCGGAATGAATGAGGGGGATCCAGCAGTCCGTCAGCAATTCCTTTATAAGGGTGATGACATGCGGGAGTTTGGATTGAGATCTTATGGTATACTTAAGCAACACTGGCAATTTACAGGAATATAAAACAAGGCACCGCAACAAAGCTGTTTCCTTGCACGACTCAGCTCAGAAAGACTACCAGGGCACAGGAAGCTCCTGTTAATCCCTCAGAGAGACAAGAAAACCTTCTTGATAGTGAACACACTTTATTCACACACTATCCAACATAATACAACGACCACACCACTGACACCAGGTCACCTCCCTGAACCAGAGAGTTCCATGACCAAGGGGAATAACCATACAAATGGTCTCCCTTTTTTGGTAATAATAAACTAGCAGATTAACATTAATCATAATCCCAACACAACCACCGACAAATACTTTATGAAAGCAGACCCTTTACTGGTGATATAAACCCTGTACCTGTACTGCTTGGATTGACCGTTTGAACTGTGGGCTGTTTTTGTCCACACCAGGGTTTGTGTCAGCAAATTAATGATCAGAGACGAGAAGGGAAGCAACAGTTTCTTTGTACTGGAAAATACATGAATAAATAAAATTAGTAACATTCTATTGATGCTAATTTTTATGTTTGTTAAATTGGGGTTTTACACCGTACTTAAGCTTATTTCACTAATAAAACGGCGCTCAAGCCCAATCAGTGGATGATACCGTACACGATTGTTTGATTCGGGTTTTACGCCATACTCAAGGTTATTTCACTTATATTACGGCGTGCCAGCGCAATCAGTGAAGAGAACCACAGTAAACGACGCTGGCAACATGCAAGACAGGACCAAACATTTACATAACATAAACAAAACAGGACAATAACAAATCTGCATCTTGTGCCCCTTACTTAGCTCAGACTTACACAACGCTGGCAACACAGAAGAAACCCCAATACATTTATAGGACAAAAACACAACGAAATCTGCTTGCCATTATGTTGCCTCTAAGATTCATTGCTGTTTAACGCCAATCATGGGTAATAGCAGGTGACGACACTTACACAACCAATTAAGTGAAGCTGTTTTAAGTGTTAGCCCTGTTGAAAAGATAATGTTCCTCCAATGCCAAATATGGCAGGATGTGTAAGCTCACAGGCTACAGCCCTCAGCCACACGGCGGCTTAGAAAAGATTATTGGATTATCTTGTTATCTTTATTTCATATTTTTGTTTCAATTTTGAGAGGGCTCTTCAGATGTATGGTCATTACCAAATTTAGTTGGTTAACTGATCGATTTGTGTTTAAAACTGAGCTCAAGAATATTTCACTTAAATGTATGTCATTAAGACTGTAACACAACCGAAAACTGTGTCAACTGTGGCTCTGTTGGAAAGATAATGTTCCTCAATCACATCATCATTTAACAGTCCAAGGATGACAAATTTGAAGTTCAAACTTACCAAAAGTTCCAAACATACTTACCATAAAGTAAGAGATGACAGAAGTGACAGAGCAGAGCAATGCATGCTGGGTAACATACACGCTAGAACAACTCGCTCAGAAGTCGGCCTTGACAGCTGTAAAATAATTTAAAAAAAATTTACTAATATACCTTGACTTTCTTTTAGAGACATTTTTATGATGCAAGTCGTTTTCATAAATCGTTCACAAAAATTCTACGTTTGTTTAACTTTTATTTCCTTGATGTCTTTGTTTGAATGGGGTTTTATGTCGTACTTAAGGTTATTTAAATTCATATGATGGCGTGTCAGCCCAATGGGTTATGGAAACCAACCTAAACCATGCTGGCAAAACAGAAGACACCAGAATACATTTACAGGACAAAAAAAACAGGACACCACAACAAAATCGTCTTCCTGATGTCCCTAAGCTCATAGAGCTTCAAGGAACAGGAAGCTCTCACCCAACAACCCGCTCTGTATTATAGTGTATGTTAGATAATAGTGTAGTAGAGAATATCATTTTTGTTTACCAGCATTGAATTGTTTACATTGAGAGTATGTTCTATCAGGGAAAGGATCTCTTCAACAGGAACCTTTGTTACAGCATCAAAACTTTGCCTAGAAGAACAAAAATAGATTTTTATTTATAAAAGATATCTCATAAATAGTGAATCAATTGATATCCACGGAAATTGCACACAATCTTTAGCTGCTTAGGACATATTGTTACTGTCAACCTATGCTGCAATATTTTTCAGTTATTGTAACAGTCGGTCGATCGGTCAGGATGGCGATCTAAATATTATTTACTAACATAAATCTTCTCCTTAAGTCTTTATCGTGAAATTTAAATTGCCATATAAAATATATCAGATCTGACACCACCGGGTTTTAGCCGGATCAGTATTAATTATTGTTCAAATAAAATATTCAACTTCGTGTAATTTCAATTCAATGAATCTTTATTCTCTGGATATTACAATAGTTAACGAGGAGTTATCTCCTTGCAACTGTAAATATCCTTCAATAACTGCAACAGGTTGGTAAGAGTTATCTCCCTGTAACAGTAAATTAACCTTTGACTCTCGTCTTTATCTATGTAATCTTCTAAAGCCACAAGTAGTAACTTTGTTAGAATATAAAAAGATAATGTTCCCCAAGGCATGGGCAGAAATGTAAACTGTGCACATACTGTCCTAAGCCAGACGGATTACGGCACATGAAATTCCCTCGAACCACTATTTTAACCCTTTAAAGTTAAAAAAAAGATACAAAATATTACCCCAGAAGTGTGCTGAGGCAATCACATAACATGTTGTATCTTGATGACAGCACAGTTATCCTCATCGGTTCTTTGTCTGGAATCGCCTTTACAGGAAGAATAGCCTCCTCGACATGCAGCAAATCTACAAGGCAAGTCAAACATCAGAAAGAATGACAAAAAAATCTATGAAAAGGCCACTTACTTTCCTTTAATGGAGAAAAAGGGGTTTATTTATTTGAATGATGTTAAACGTCGTACTAAAGAGTATTTCATTAGTATTATGTCTTTGCGTTTCAGGTATGACGAAACCACGTACAATGTAAAAACGACACATAGATCTCCACAGCCACCAGAAAAGACTTCACTTACATACATGTAAGGTCCACAGAAGAAATCTAACCTAGTCCAGGCACAGTGAAAGTGGCTCACATCTATATATGTAATAATCAGTTCAAATTATTTTGAGACAGAGGTCATTGTTTTGTTATATAGTAGAAAGCAAAATATTCCATTAAACAACGTAACACAAATAAAACCTTAGCTAAGAGGGAAGCAGGGCACTGGAGATTCCCAACCAAAACGTGGAAGAAACCCTGAAAAATTACTTTCTAATGGGATTTTATGCCATACTTAAGGTTATTCTACTCATGTGATACCTTGCATAAGCTATCAAGCATACATGTAGGTCACAGCCATATCGCAATAGGAACAGGTGTGCACATTATTGCTAAAGCAAAACACATGCCAAGACAATTGAAAAGCATCTGGGCAGAGGATATGGTTATTTGATTGGCGTTCTAAGCTATAATACTTGAGGCCATTTTATGACAACTTGACAGCACAAATTGTGAAGGAATCCATACCTTAACTAAACTGGTAAGACCCGCATAGCTTGTTTGTTGGTTTCGTTGAGGATTAACTCTGTACTTAAGGTTATTTCACTCATATGACGATGAAGGAACAGAAAACGACGATGGAAACATAGAAGACAAACGACAAACAACAGAACACGACAACAAATCGGCTTCCTGATGCCCCTTAGCTAAGAGAGCACCAAGAGGCTCCCACCCAACAACCTGCATAATAAAAGAAAATTAAATGCACAGGTACTATTGCTTGAATGAGACCACCTCAAGGACAAACTATAACTGCAGACAAGCAGAGGATGTAGCCATGGTAAGATCAGATGCGCACATGGACCAAGAAAATTTACTAGAATAACCCCTTAATACCCCTTTGTAATTTAAAGAGCACCCGGGCAGAGGAAGCTTCAATCAATCGTCCAGCCCATCAGTCAAATGATTGTTTTTTGGCAAGTTTGTACATTTACATAATACATCACAAACTATCTTACATGATAGCTTAGAGAGTACTGTATAGAGAGCTTAGAGAGTACCTTGGCAAACAAAGTTCCCACCAACCACCTCATACGTGGTTGTGTTTAATTTGACAAAAAACTACCAAAACGGTGCTTCGGTAACATATTACCACCACAGGAAGTTAGCACGACATCTCACACAGACAATGACATAGATAATAACTGATCCCACCAATTATCGCAACCGGCATACCTTGGCCAAGTCCAGAGTACATTTGTGTCAGTGTATACCAGAGGGTAGACAGGAGTTTCCTCCCTTGTTTTGTCCAGTTCTCCGTATGTTTAATACCCAAGTTTCCACTTCCACCACATCCAGCCAGTAACGCGTAACAAAGAACACCTTCCTGTGGGAAATGTTTGAAATCTTGAACAAAGATTGACAAAAATATTTAACAAAAGAAAACTGGTAATACCAGAGCCTTACTACACTCCTTGGAATTCCCTTTTTTTTTTACATGAGCTTTTTTCTTCCAGGTCTTTATAACCCTGGGGGCAAGTCCAGGTACTTTTTTCTGGTTAAATTTTGACTTCTCTAGTTTCTGTTAGGATTTTGTAGAATGAATATTCTCAAATGCCGTTTTAAATTGCTTTCAGGGTCGTCAGTATAAAAATATGTAGCACAAGTTATCAAAATAAACATTCATGAGTTTAAACAGAGCAATGTTTCTAATAAGTTTCTAAACAAAAATCTGGAGCTTTAGAACATTTTTTTTTTAAATTCAGAGGTACCCCACAGCTCAAAACACAATGCAAAGTTGCATTTCTTTAGCAAATACAAGTGGACACTGTATATTGCAATGGCAAAGTTTACAGGTTGATATCTAAAGATGTTAACACCAAAGAATCTTTTTGATAACTTAAAGAGTTATCTTTAATAGTAAGTTCTAACATACTGAGATTCCATCAAAAATTAAGGTCATGAAAACTGGCATCTCAATCATGCAATCTAGCAGATGATGGTACAGTTGATAATCAATGAACCTGGACCAAAATTCAACCAGTTTAAACTTGGTGACAGCCTACCTTCAGAGGATATTCTCGGTCTAACAACGGCAGTATGAAGTTCTCAATTTTACCCTAGTAAAAAACAAGAACACCTTAGACAAAATGACATTTCCAAATTTTAACGGTAAAAGTGTTTATTTTATTTCACAAAGATTTGAATCTTGTGACAAAGTTTGGAATGATTTTAAGTTATAATATAAAAACAGTAAGGTACATGTACATGTAATTCCTTTTGCTAATTTTACTTTCACCTGGCTTCAAAATTTACCAATTTGTTTTCTTACGTCTCAACCTCTGCATCAAATATCTTCTATGTGACAACTTAGTTTGTTTGTTTGTTTGATTGGTGTTTAACGTTGTTCTCAAAGGTATTTAATTAATTTATTTAATCTCCACTTCTTAATCTGCTCTAATCAATACGGAGGAAAGCCGAGAGGAAACCTCGTAAAAACCGCCCCTGCGATTGTTGAAGTGACCTTGTGCGACTCCCTCATATACCTCAGGTCCACTGGGAGACTCAAACCCGTGCGATACATCAAAAGAGGATCTGCAATCAGACGCGCTAACCACTGAGTCACGGCGCGGGCCCCTGACAACTTAGTATCAGAAGTCTGTTAACCTGAAGTATGAAACCCTACATTGACACACTTTATCGGAATTGTGTTTTTCAGAGCTCTAAAGCGTGCCGTGTGATGTAGATGCGCACCATGAGATTTTTATTTGTTTTACGCAGTTTCTAAATCTTCTAATCGGCTGACGAATCATGGATAAAATCCAACTAGCGAACGGCAAGCAGATAGCATCTTTACTTTGTGATTCTACATCCAATTCAGGTCATCTGAGCAACCACTATTTCTCGCTGCTTCGTCAATCTCCTTGAGTGAGAGCTTCAACACTGCTGATATGCGTTATTGACTCGTTTCATACTACAGGTTTTAATGACTCGTTTCGTACTACAGGTTTTAATGACTCGTTTTGTACTGCAGGTTTTAATGACTTGTTTCGTACTGCAGGTTTTAATGACTCGTTTCATACTGCAGGTTTTAATGACTTGTTTCGTACTGCAGGTTTTAATGACTCGTTTCGTACTGCAGGTTTTAATATGAATTTGCGATGCACTACCAACTGACCAAAAATATTTGGGTTAGTAAATTGTTTTTCAAACTTCAGGTTATTTCACTTCGATATTATACTGTGAAAGAAACCACTCCTAATTCCATTGGCAAACACAATGACAAGTTTTGTTTCGTTTACTTGGGGTTTCTCGCCATACTTAAGGTTATTTGACTCATTTTTCACCAGCATCACAGTGCTAAGAGGCACAAGATGAAAGATGGAGCAAAACGACGAGTCATTCAAATTAATTAATGGATTGATCACATTGTTAGCAGAGATCAACTCCCGTTTGATATAAGCAGCTCTACTCTATTTCCCGTACTAATACTTTTTGTAATGATAATGAAAATGTAATGAAAAAGTAATGATAATTAACAAATTGTTGGAGACAAAAAAGGGAATTAATTCCATGAAAGCGGTAAAAGTGTTGTGAAATAGCTCAGAAATACATTTTAGCTCTTTTCTCTGCTTTCATTTTTCGCAGTACTGTACTTTGGGGAATGTCTACTGCTCGGCTATTATTATAGCTACAGACACACTTTGCACACACACTTCAACTCAACATATAGCACTGAAAAAGGGTCATTTAGATTTTCAATATCTTTTTTCGTTTTTGAAATATATTTTATATTTGAAGTTAAAGTTTCACTATTTTGAGTATATTTAGATTTTTATACTTTATCACAATGTTGCAAGATAGCTAAGACAAATAAGAAAAAAATAATACCTTTTTTACTCCACGTTGATGTAAAATAGTACCGTTCACAATAATGGTGTAAAAAAGTACATGAAGCAATTTGAAAAAAGAGGTAGCGAAAAATTACATTTTTTTTAAATATTGTTTTTTTCTGTGAGTTTCAGTTGTTTTTTTTTTACATATTATTCTTCTACATTAAGAGATGATTCAGAATCTTTCTAACAGACTGAGAGCTAACACTAAGACTTGGCTTGAAGTCACCTCATTATTTGGTTGCAGAGTTCTTTTGGAATACAAATTATACAACGACTTAAAGCTTTGTGCTAAACACCATACAATCAACATTTCCTTTGATCATAAATGAGTGAAATACCTTAAATGATCCACAAGGTCCCGGATAAAATTTGAGACAACAATTGACACAGCTTACAGCATAACTGGCCCACTGAAAACAAAACACAAGAGCTATCAGGTTGTTTGTTTGTTTGAGTTTTACCGGGTACTATATCATTCCAATCAAATGACAGGTAGCCAGCTCAATGGGTGTCACGAAACCACCCTATTAAACAACACTGTCAACACAGGAAATAGACAGGGCATAACAAATTGGTTTCATGATCCCGCTTACCTCAGAGAGCACCAGAGACCTGTTCAATAGATCTTGCTGCTACGTAAGCACTTCATTTGCCCATAAACGACTATTGACAGCTACCGAGTGACCACAGAGCGCTTGGCATACTGAACAGGCCTCAGGGCAACAAAAGCTCTCGCCAACCATCTGCCAAAACTACGCATATCCGGGATATTTGCAGAAAGTTTATAATGATAGAGGAGTGGATGGTCAATATTATACAATTATTTACTCAGAAAACTCAGCAGTTAATTGCAATACCCGAACCTATATTGTGGAAAGAGTTTTTGTGACAATCATTGTAGGAGATACAAACAAGGGTATTTAGAGGCTTTAATAGAGGTCCGAAGACGAGTAAAATAAAGGTCACTCTACCGAGGGTTTTTGTACATTTATACCATGGATGCTGCAGACTAAAATAAAATTGGGCAGCATTTTTCATCATAATGATTGATCGATTGACTGCGATTTTACGCAGTACTCCAGGTTATTTCACTCATAGCACGTCGTGCCAATCCGACGGGTGATAGAAACCATCCTAAACAAAGCCCACAACACAGAAGACACCACACAATATTTACAGGACAAAAAACAGGACACCAGGGTAATTGGTCTCCTGATTCCCCTTGGCTTTGTCCTTACATCTAGCCCAGAGAGCACTAGGGCACAGGAGGCTCCCTCCCAACCATTCACTTCATCATTATGAAAGCTACCTTTGGTGCAGCTCAGTGAAAATTTAATTTATTCCTGGATTGTGAATATTTTTCAAACATATAAATTGTTCAAGAACACTGTTACAGGTCTCCAATAGATATTCAAACCCATAGCTAAAAAAAAATTAAAATTTTTTTATCGTAATTGACGTCACGTTATGTAAGTTATTGACGTTATTTACGCTACAAATTTTGTGGACAAATGTTTTTAAAAATTACCCTAAATTCTCAACAAATTCAACCCCCTTTACAATTTTTAAAACTACATTTTATGCTAAGGGTAAGAAGTGTAGACATGCGATTGTGACATTTTTATGAAGTTCAGACTTTAAATTATTAGAAAATGTAAGTTTAAGTTCCAAATTCACACTTAAACATTCAATAAATTATTAAAAGTTTATGCCCTACAAGGTCAACTTTGTCGAGGATTTGGTGGAATCGGTGACGGAAACCACCCAAATGGATTCTGGCCACACAGGACATTTACGGGCTAACTTAAGGACATCAGAACAAACTGACTTCCTGATGCCCCTTAGTTAAAAGATGACCAGGGCATCAGGAAGCTCCCTCCCAACCACTCGCCGGTCATATGTAAAAGTCACATATGCATCCAAGATTAGGAGTTTTCAACTAATTCTGTTTGCCTTGATTTTTACAAGATTTGATGTTTGTTCAAAAATTGAAAGAGTCACGTTTAAATAAAAATTATTCATTGGATACAAAGCTTGTACGGACCCGGAGAAATCTAGCTGTTATTTGAATTTAATGGAAAGAGGGTTGGTCATATTTGCTCACAATGACTTTGATCCAGCCGCGGTGAATGACCTTGTTTGTAGCGGGCCAACATTTTGAACCTTGTAAGGGGTGTGGCTAACACGGTTGACTCGGAGTGACGTCCGTACATCAAAGCGTGTCTGAGCTGTGACAGCAGATTGACACATTTCCAATAAAAAAAATTCTGACAGAATTTTCAGATTTTTTTACTTTAAACAGGCTTTTAAGCTACCTTATCTTTAAATCTGGGGGTAGAATTAACAGAATATCTCTAACTTTTACTTTTTGATGAAAATATATATAATCCATGTGATTCTGTGAAAACCCAAAATACAGAATATTTGGGAGCGTATGTGACTTTAAAAATACAACTCTACCTGTTCCGAGGCATCCAAAAGAAGCGGCAACAACTGAGGAATGATTGATGTGGAAATTTCACGGGTCAGTTCAGAAAAAGATCTTCCCTCCTCAAGAACTTTGCTGATAACCTGACAAGCTAGACTGTAATGGCTGGCTGGACAGTGTGACTGTAAAAGAAAAAAAAGATAAACAATTACGACTATAACTTTGTTGCAGTAAAACCTGCCAGAAAGGTCAACAGTGATTTCAACAATATTTTCAGGTTTATCGCTCACTGCAAGTTGCTGACCTAGAAATATGAGGTAGCGTCACACGTTTATAACAAAGCCAACGTAAATTTATATAAAATAAATGGACAAGAAACTGAACTCAAATACATGTATTATGAGCACTCACATGATGAACTTAAAATGTCAATGAGATAAACATAAAGAGCTTTTATCAATCAAGACTTTACGCTCTGTAACATCTCCTTTCAAAAGAAAACACAAAATTCCATACACAAACTCCATATACATAGATCAGTAAGGCTATCAGGATTTTTGTAAATTATTATTGTTATCGCAACATCTCTGACATTACCATAAACAATCATAAATCATGCAGTTGTCAGGCTTGAAATTCTCATTATACCTGTAGAATGTCAAATTGTACGACTAAATGGCTTACCTGTAAAACTTGTAAAAGTAGGTTAAACCAGGTACGGACATTCTTAATAAATACTTCACTGGTACTCTGCTCTATCACCGTCTTCAGTAGCAACAAACCTTCAATCCTGAAAATACAAAATACTAATAATACTAATAAGTCCGCACTGCGAGACATACATGTACCCTGTGGCCTGCAGCAAATACGAATCCTGTGGCTGCAGGCACAAATGTCGAGGTGTTTAGGCATGTGTTAATAATATTTGCCTCAAGACCTTAGCATTTGTGCTGTGTGCATGTTTAAACAAATATGAATCATTTGGCTGCAGGCTTTGAAGCATGTACATGTATTATTAAAATATGCCTCAAAGCCTTGACATTTGTGCTGTGTGCATTTATAAACTCGCTTTTTAAGAAAACCATGGTAAAATTGAAAATTCCGGCTCTGTTATGACTTGCATAGTACTATCAGGTATATATTGCCCAATTTTCAGAACAATCCTTACATTATTAACAGAGATATAGTCCATTTAGTTAGTGTTACATCAACAACAACAAGAACAACAAAAGAGCCAACAAGAGAGTGAGTAAGATCTAGACCCTGTTTACCATGGGGTAACAACTTTTGCAAGAATAAATGCAACAAAAAAAACACTTCTAACACACTTCTTACATTTTTAACAAGGCCAATAACAACTCACCAAATTGATTGATTTTGATTAAAATCTGTGTGCAACAATGTTTCAATTTTATGAAAGTGAAACCTGTCTAAGATTGATTGGTTGACAGTGTTTAATGCCGGCAGTTAACTTAGGCAGAGCATTCCAACACAACACAGTGACAGTAACACAACCAAATAGTGTGAGGTCACTATAAATGTTAGTGCTGTTGGAACTAGATAATGTTCCTCCAGTGCTAAGAATGACAGCATGGGTGTTAGCTCGAAAGATACTGACCTCATAGCGTGCAGTACTGAAAATTAATACTCCTGCAATTCTAGTGCTATTAAATTAAATTGGATATTTCATAAACGCCAGAGTTCAATCAATAAGCAGATTGAAATCACAATCCGGTTTAAATGAAGACATATATTAAAAGTGAATAATACATTATAAGACTAAGAGTATCTTTAATATGGCTGTCTTTAATGGCTGACAATGATTATAAGAAACAGATGCAGGCCTGTGAAAGTTTTCAGCTGAAATTTACAATCCCAGCCAACAAGGCCAGAGTGCACGGGCCGCCAAAGCCCCGAAATCTCTAAATTTCTAGACAGCTTGAGAGAACAAGCGACTAAACTCACCAATACTTACCTACTTACAACATTAGGCTTTATTTCTTATCTTGTTTTGTGTAAATAAAAATAAAAAATTATAAAAAAAAATTATAAAAAAAAAATAAATAAAAAAAAAAAAAAAATTGATATGAAAGTTTTCAATGAAGTTTATAGTATGGAACAGCGAACCACGGGCCCCAAAATATATATGAAACATTGTGATGTCAGCTGCATGTATGTACAATGTAGATATCAGTAGGTCTCTTAACTCGCTTCCCTGGCGTAACTTAAAATTGTTGCTCACATACCCGAATGTTCGCTTAGGAATAGGCTTCAATGTTCACTTATAGCTTATCGATTCAATGCGCAAAACAGGTATGTATTGAAGTGCAGAAAGGTAACATATGTAATTAAAAATTAGTGTACATGTACCTTTTTTTTTTATATCTTATTAAATGTCTTTTTTTTACATAGTACCTGCTTATAACACACGAGTTAGGTACTGGGAATGTAACGGTCCCACAGGCACGTGATTGAAGAAACACACAGCTTAATAGTGCATTTCTTTATAAACGGTTGCAAGTTGGATCAGCGGCTGATGTCAGTACTGGCCTACTGAGCATATTTTAATCCTCCAAACAACCCAGTGTGTACATGTAGCTAGGTCCTGTTTGTTTTTGTTGCTTTGTGAATTGTCGTTAGAGTTATGAAAAGGACGGACAATCTGACACTTTCCACAAACACCAGCAGCTCGCTAAGCAAACAGTCTGCAAGTCTACAATGTAAGTTCCTTGTCAGAGTCCAGTCAGCTATATACAGCGTGAGAACTCATATTGTATATTCTTGTTCCAAAAGCCTATCGCTGGTAACTTCCGTACACTTTGATCAATAATTTATTATCTTATGAAAGACCATTTTTTTAAACCATTTGCAGCATAATCAAGTCACATGAAAGAGCTTAAATGGCTTGATAGTTGGATTCGTTGATCAGGCCAAGAGTCAGAGGCCTCACTATCAGTATGTCGTTCACAGTCATGCAATAAAAGGTCGGTTACCGAAGTGAACCAATGGACCATTTTAAACAAATGCTCACATTGTTTCTGTTCAGCAAAGTATATTTGAAAAGCTACTTCCCCCACAAACTTCTTAGAATACCGTGTAGGCCCAAGTATGGACTAAACCAGAAACATTGATAAGAGAACCCTTATGGGCTTTAATGAAATCTTTTTTTCCATTTTTATTTCGAAAAGTTTACACTTTACACGTAAGATTCATTCCCACGGTCGAGTTAACAGCCAGTAGATTTAATTTCCATTGTGTCTTACTGAAACAAAATATCAAAAATTCAATTTTATTTTAATTCTATTCATTTCAATATTAACTCTTTGACGCGCTGATTGACTGTCTTGTAATTTCAGGGTGCGAAATTATCATATTCCCGAGTGCTTGTGGCAACCAAAAATTGATACGGGCAACTAAGTTTTGAAGCTGGTGGTCCGCCGGGCAACTCCGTATTTTTCGCAACAACAACAACATTATTTCTCATCAAAGACAAGTCTACCACTCTGTCAAAATAGATTGATGTACAGCACATTCGCAGATGAATGTCTTTGGCTTGAGCAAAGCCGCTAGAATATTTAATTACGTAATATGAAAATAGGTGACATATTAAGAATCGCAAGAATTGGTT
>JAVFBZ010109564.1:0-15602 GCA_032466195.1 Katharina tunicata | reverse complement strand
AGCCGAGACATAACAATGAGTTACCTAAGCAATATTTGTTACAGTCTTAATTTGTCCAGGCAGCGCAAATGCAAACACGGTACTGGGTCAATCGTAACGAACGTTGCAGATTGTCGCGGACATATCGCGATAAAATAGAGAGAGATAAAGATGATATTTAAGTTATGATTTTTAAAGTTCAAACAAAATATATCGGTACAATTACTAATGAACAAGATGGAAATTGACGCCATGATACCATCTTTATAGCTGAGAACTTCATCTCTCATGACTAAAGGGCAATTCTGTCATACGGTTAACAGCCCACGATTGTGTAAACGATGGCTTGTCTGGCTCTGAACTGACGAAACGATTGCTGTATTTACTTTTAACGGTGTAATTTTCACTATACTCACCCCACAAGCAAGCATTGATCGCACCCAGAGAGTTTACAAGGAGTAACAACTTTTGGTCTTCTTTGATACCCCGACAGCTGTAATTACATCGGTTGTCTGACTCGCTGCCTTTATTGATCTTTTATAGAAACGGCTCTGTTTTCTGTGGTTCCTTTCAGTCCTGTCCTGTTTAGGGACAGGTGGTGTGCACTTGTTTTATATATGCCTTTAAAGTACAGTCAATCAGAGTTCATCTATCTCGATGGATTTGAGAAATGTGTTTTGGAAACTTTTATCGTGTAGTAATATTATGATCCCAAAGCAATTCTCTTATTCGCGTGAGGTTATTATACGGCGAGACACCAGAATAAGTGAAGAAGGCATGCTATTCGTGTAAGGAATTTGCAGAATTGGAAACAAACAAATCAATTATTATTAAGAATAGACACTGGCTCCTGAGATATCTTAGTATTACAAAAGATATATTTTGAGCATAACGTCCAGTCCAGCAGATAAGTGCCACGGCAGCACAGAACTATCACAGACGAAAAGAAACAATTCAGTCCAACTGAAACTTTTAGGATCAGTTTTGTGCAAATAGAATTGTGTCACAGAAGCCAGAAATGCCAACTATTAAACAAACCTGATATGTGACAAGCCGCTAGTGAAAGAGCGATTCGAATCTTGCTTGTCTAATGGTCTTGGTAAGTATTTCCGGTTATTTTCCTCGTTACTGTCTCTTAATGGCTTCCTGTCAGAAGTGGGTTTAGTTTTCAAGATGTCTGTGTAACAGTGACAGAGGAGAAATTCCGGAACGCATTTTACATTTTCTGTGACAAAAAGTTCAGGACAAAAGCAAGCAAGTAGTTCCATTTCACGATATATATATTATCAGCGTTTTAGCGTAGAAGCTAGTCATGCCAACTGTAGTAAGAAATTTATCCATTTGCTGGTCCTGGAAAAGCACTTTAAATGGCGAGAGGCTAATGGTCTTGTAAAGTGGTTCCGGTGAAGGTTCATGTGACTTCATTATAATGACTTCTTTTCCGGTGATTGTGTTGTCCAAAGTTAAAACAAAGACCTTGGAAAATATCCCCATGAAACAGGCCATGTTCTTCAGTTCGTATGATATCACTTGAAAAATGATTGGAGCAGGTGAAGTTGATTTTTTGGATATCAATGGCGCCCATTTCAAAAATGTTAATTTTCGAAACAAAGCAAAACCTGTTACATTCAAAATTAATAACTTTATCGGGGAGAGAGCATAAATGTCTCGGATTTTAGATGAAACATTTCTAAATTTGTTATCATTAACTTAGAAGATATAAGACAACTTCTGCATTTAATGGATTGGTGACAGTTGCAAAAATGGGTTACAATCGGTTTGACGGCCATCCCACAACCAGTTCGACACCGACATGAAGATAAACCCTATTAAACAGTCTTCGAATTAATTCCTTTCTAGGAGAAGTATATGTTTTAGAGTGATTTCTATGTTTGTAGACATTGTTGATGGTAACGCAGAGGGAGACCGGAACTATTTGTTGCCATACAATCTCAAAAAAGTTTGAGTAAAAGTCTATATCCGGGAAATTTAAATGTTTATTTACCCACAGTGTTCCCAATTAATTGGCCAGCTATGCTTCGTTGGGTTTATTAATTTATTGGCGTCTCCATTCACTAGAATCATGTGCGCCAGAAAGAAAGTAAGTCTAGATTTGTACATCATAAAATGAAGCAAAGGCTGGCCACGGTCATCAATACTAGCACATTACCGTCACATATCACAACATTATACATGATCACAAAACATTTACAAACATGATCATTCCACACAATAAATGTCTACACCTAAATTCTACACTTATACACAGAACACATCAAACTATTCAGATTTGACATTGGTCGGATATGATGAATAGACAATTCATGCCTAGTGATTCTACAATTCGAACCTCAGTAAATCGGGTTATAGAGAGGCTTTATAAAAGCTAATGCTACATTCTATACAAGATTTCGGACAAAACTTACTCCATCTTTTGGTATTGGCTAATACAAGGTATAATATTATCCCTTGCATTAGCCATAAATTGAAGATGCAGAAAATTCTTTCCGAAATCTTGTATTGAATGCAGCACTATGTACACACTGGTATATGTTGAACTAGGTTTGGTTAGTTTTATCAAGACATCATGAGCCATGCCAAAGTTCTTACTTGATTTATTTATTCTATTTTATTTACCAAATACAAAATGAATACTCAATGTGTTTTAAGTACATGATATAATTTGGCGCGAATAAAGTCTTAAGAGATTTGTTCTATCCCTTATGCCTTAAATATCATGGGATAATCATATTGAATATTCATATTGATCAAGATTATATCGAAAGAATAGACTCAATAAGGGTTACGTAAAGATAGACATTAATATTCAGTGTACAACAATCGTGCTCTGGTCGAATATGCATAGTGTTATAAGTACAGTTTGGAAACAGAACAGTCTTTAAATTTATTATTGATGTGGTGTAGAATGCTATATTTGAATTTGCTCTGATGGTTATGTACATGTTGCCTAATTTATCAGCATCTTTGAGGACCAATTACCTTGCGTACTTCTCGAAACTAAACACTTTTTATCTCTCATTGGCTTCACGATAAAATGATTCATCCTCGAAACGTGTAAGAAAAGGGACTTGAAAACCAAATAACATAGTGTTTTTCCGATCTTTGCTGTGTGAATATCGTTCATTAGCCGTCACGCTCTTATTTTCTTCACATCATATTAGATGAACCTTTAAATACACAACGTCGAAAATCAATACAAATGTCAAAGAGAGGTTGTAGTTTTGTAAACGTGCGAGAAAAAAGAATATAATCGTTAATCATGTGAACATATCTCTTTGTCGTATACGAATAATATACTACACCGTGTGGAAATGCCAGGAGCATCGCTGTACTAATATCACTAGTGACAGTGTTCATTTTCCTAAATAGCTACATTAACACATGCACTTTCTGCTGGATGCTGTCTCAAGAATTAGTTTTTGTTGTTGGTTTGGATGGTTTATTAAAATTCAGATGAAAGTGGTTCAGAGTAACTTTTCGATCTTTAATGATAAAAGACGTTACTTTGGTAAAAGTAAAAAAATTGAGAGTTCATCACCAAGTATCCAGCAGTTATCGGAAAACAATCTGGCACTTCAAATGTCTTTCTTTTCGGAACTAGGTTTTATTTACCGGATATGCGGTCTTTTACTGATCAGTGTTGTTTTCGCACCTGTTTGTCCTTACAAAATGTATACAAAAGTTTGAGTGTAAGCCAGGAGCCCGCAACTGTTGACATAAACATATATTATAGCTTGTCGAAATCTTTGGAAGGGTTTTGTGGCATCATTTTGTAGGGACTCGATCGATTATCGAAGATTTTCCAGTTGTATCTCGCGGTAAACATTACTTCCTTATAATCGTTTTCTGTGGATAAAATATTCTGTTTTTTCAGAAACTTCCACCGAGAGAGAAGCTTCCATTCATCGGCGATAAATTTAACAGATCTATAACCTCTACTCACAGATGCTTTGTTTCGTTTTCAGTTGTTGACGGACGCGATATGATATGATTGGGATCAAACACCACCATTTTTTAATGGGGATATTGCTATTAAATTATATGTAGACAGACCCATAGCCAGGATATGATATATTGACAGGAGCATGGAAACAGGGAGATCGATTTCCAGATACATTTGGAGAAGGACTCAAATCGATAGTTAAGAAGAGAGCATAGTTATTACACTGTCGGTTATTATGGTGGTATACGATAACGGGCCCAAATCAGGCGAACGTCTACAGAACGGATAGTCTGCTGTCTGTATTCAAAAACCACTCACCGAGTCTGGTAAGGAAGTCCATTTGAGCAACTTATGTTAACATGTTCACGTTGACAACTGTATAAGTTGGAAATTTCGGTCCGAAACAAAAATAACGAATGCTTCCTTTAGCCTGTAAAGAAGAAATAGGATAGCGGTAATACCGTTGAGATAATATATATCAACGTCGTCTTCTGGTAATATACTCTGCCATGGCGCATATAGTGGGACTTAAATTCAACTTAAGAATTTGATAACATATTTTGTTACTGTTAGAAAGGTACTATTTCTTTAGTAACCAAGTTCTGATACTAAAATGTTAAAAAGTTTACTTTCTCTATATACCAACGTTCTACTACCAAATGTAATGTAGTACTATATAATTATAACCAACGAATATACCGGTATTTATCTTCAGTCTACGGGCCCATATATAGACTTACTATAAATGATAAACATTTGATATATAGGTTTCCGTAAAGATCGATGCCGCCTTCTCTCCATAGAGATAATCTTACCAAAACAACAATTCAGATATCAAAATATTTAATTAAACATATAATATCTATTTTAGAGCATGTCTTAAACATTAATAAGAGACTAATTTTGAGTTGCCACTAAGTTAACTAAGTTGCCACAAATAAACATCAATTTCCATTATGAAAGTTTTAGTTATTTCTCAACTATACTTCCAAACCTTGTCTGAATCTCACAATTCCTGTCTATCCAAGTTTCATCCCTCACTGTCTCCGATCTCCCTCTATTTGTCTTAGTTTCAAGTTTTAACCATTCTATTAAAACGGTTAGGAAACCTCCCCCAAATAAATGTGTCACCCCTATGGTATCCCTTACATGTAGCTATCGTATTTGCCCTTCAGTCAAGTAATTACAGCTGGACGTTCGTTTACGTGCATTAATGTCTTGGCTCTCAGTATGGAACTCTAATTGAGAAATCGATGTGGCTAGTGATATGTAAAAACCTGTTTTTAATCTTTTATCTTTAAAAGGAAACCCCAGACATTTGAAATTTAACGATCTGAATGGCTTAATTTATCTCAAACACAAACATTTTGTCATGGTCAGTTAAGCTTGTTTTATAACACTAACTTGTTTTACCATTATCATTATAATAAATGCTAACTGGAGCTTTACAATAACTTTGAAGATATTATCATGTGTTACCATGTGTCATTTTATTAATTGGACGCGCAAAAAATCACATTCTATACAAATGGGCCTTTTTGACAGATTGACGTCCGGCTAAAATAAACCAATATCTATTCATGGAAAAACGTGTTTGTCCAGTCATTGGTAGGAAGGATTATATCTATGAGCTATCGATTACTTTAATATATACCTACCTAATCTTTTGAGCAATACTTTCTATTTTAAAGCTCTAGGTGTCGATCGTATTGAAATTGTGATCAATCACGAGGGTTTTAAATTACATTCATCGTCAATCAATCAGTAGGATGTATAAGCGTTACATTAACAATTGAATGCCAAGCCATTTCCTAAAGTCAAAGGTCCTAAAGATAACTTAGCTTCGCAAGTGTGCATACAAAAAACATCTCTGCGCAAGGAACACAATAAAGATTGGATATACACTCTTGTGGAATGTCTAGGAATGAGACTGTACTTAACTTTGCCACACAGTCGAGAACGGCACATGACATGATGAGTTTGCGTATACGACATTTAACACAACGAGACGGCTCTTGGTTTGCGGGAGCTTCCTGTGCCTTGGTAATCTCTGGTCTGTGGGCATCAGTAGACCGATTTGCTCTGGCGTAAATTGCGAGTACTGTCCTTGTCTCGTGGCGTGGGGTGGTTTCCTTCGCCCACTGAGCTGGCAAGCAGTCGTAGGAGTGAAATAGACTTAAGTACGGCATAAAACCCCAATCAATCAACATAACGAAACGTCTGTAGGAATGTAGAATAGAATACTGAGTGATGTGGATTTGATTTCGTTTGTTTACTCGTCTATCAAAAGCGGTGATATATCATCTCAAATTATTCTACAAGAGGAATACCAAGTTCAAACAAGAGATCTGGATTCTATTACTTATTAACATGAAAGAAATTTACGACATAATGGCATCTTTAAATAAATAAAAAGAGGTTCGTTTTTGCGGTTAACAACCAACAATTGGGTAAACGATGACTTGTCTAGCTTTGATATGGAATATTGTGTCCTTATAACGGTTATCTCTTACCACTCTCATTCAACAACCGAACATTGATCGCCGTCAGGGAGTTTACCGGGAATTACAACTGATCCACTTTAAAGCCCCGAGAGCTGTAATTAAATCGATTGTCAGACCCGGTGTAGTTTGCCGTATTTAAAGAGGATTTATGGATACGGTTCTGTTAACTTGAGCTTCGTCCAAGCTGCGCGTCTTTATAAACTGATGGTGTTTTTCTAGTTTTACATACATTCTATTTAAAGAACAATATAGTTAATGAAGCAATTTGAGAAACTAATTTTGGAAACATTCCAAATGACCATGTAATCTAACTATAGATTTGGAAAGATTCTAACACAATATTCACAATTATATTGTCACTAAACTGTACCGGGGTGGAGGGAGTGTTTGTCTGCTCGGTGTTGTACGAAGTACTAGAGAATATTTCACTCTTATGACAGCGTACCAATATAGACAAAGCACAGGGCAAAATACAAGACACAACAACATATCGGCTTCCTGATGCTATTTTAGATCCGAGAGCTTCAATATATACGAAGCAGGTGAAAACAATATATGCCAGCTTTGAAGTGACAACATATTCAAGTTTGGCTATATTCCCAAATTTTGCAACTATACCTTCCAATACAGGTATTTATGCTAACTTATTGCGTTATTCTCGAAAAAATACAACAAATATAATCCTTTATCATATACATATAGCTCACACTCGCGTGATACAGAGCCATCGGATATTTTTCCATATCAACATCATCTGAAACCGGGACTATTTCCAATGCTTTCTTTACATTACCGATTTTAAACAGCGGTCTTCGCATTGTTCTAAACAGTCCTTCGCCCTTTGAGCCGAGTGTCCGTGAAAGCTTGATAAAACGTTGTTTTTTTTCTCATAAAATATCAAAGGTATATATGATAAATAGATTATAATGACATTGCGGGATACGTGAGGTCGAGTTGTCTTAGATCGGACTGCAGTATCAATCGAGCTCGAAGAGCGAGATTAATGCGCATCTCCACATCAGACAACGAGAGCTGATACAATGACGCGTAGCCGCACTGCCATTATAATCTATAATATATTTATCTATTTTAAATATTTCTAGGCAAATTGTTAGCTTAATTAAATAGTGAAATAAAGCAAGTTAAAATGTTTGAGAAATAACCTGTCGACAACATTTAGTTATTTATGAAGGAAACACGTCTAATCGTAGACCGTCACTGAACTGTCGATAGCCGGCAAAGTAACCTCTTAAAGCTGTGAAACTGTCCATATTTCCTGACAGTACAACATTTTTTGCTGATATCGCTGTGCTGGCGTTAAATTCGGACACACTGTGAAAGAAAAAGGCTACGAGCTACTCCGGAATTGACAGAGAAATCGATAATTGGGAACGGTTTGACAATATTTTATTTCTGTAAGAGACAGCCTAGGGAATGTCAAGAGAAAGAATCAATAGATATGTTTACATGAGTGACAACCGTTTTATGGACTTGTTCACAAATATACACCAGGCAATTTTAAATAACTGTTTGTTCTGTCTATAAAATGAAGTGAAAAAAAAAAACCAATGTGCTTTGTATACAATTGGGTAAGGTAAATATCATGCAATGTGCCCTGTTACAATGCTGGTAAATATGAGAAAAAATAACCCCACACGAACAGCTTAAACAGAAACACAAAGGGTTAATTAAATGACACATATACGTTGAATGTGATATTGAGATTATCTCAGCTGGGTGTTTATGCCATAATTGACAAAAGTGTGTACTTACTGAATAGACTTAATGTGTTCAAGTAATGAAACTGTCTCGTGAACAGATTTGCGATTTTAAATTAATTAAAACAGGCCGAACAAGGAATAGTGTGGAACATTCATTTCACATCAACGTAAGCATAGTTACGCTGTATAATAAAACAAATATGATTCTTGGAGAGGAAATATTCACCCGTATACCCAACTAGCCAGAGGGTGTAATGCATTTATCACCATGAAGAGCTTTAACACAGCAGCATTGAAAATAAAGGAAAAGTCGCCGGACACATAAATGCCTACAGCTTGTGTTGCGCAATATTCACCGCTCGAGGCGCACAAAAGTACAGAAACAAGGCAGATTTCAGCCGCTTGAGCACACTTTTATGGAGCTCTTCAGTGTAGGATGTAGAAAGACGTTCGATATAAAGAGAAAGGATCGTAAGCGGATCAAACCATAAACTTCCAATTGGAGCTCTCACTTTTGCCTGAGATTAATCCTGAAAGTCCAGATCACGTGATGGAGAAGTCCCGGCAAGGCCAATACCAATGAGACCCACAAAATACCAAGTATGACAATCTCAAAATGTAACAACCGAATTAAGTTTAGTTACTACGAAAAAGAAAATTAGATTGCAACCCAATTTATGGCTAAGTGAGATTGAAACGGCTTTGGAATTGTACACAATTATGACCAGATTATCACGTTTAAACTCCTTCCTTGGCATTAATTCGGTGTGTTGTCTGTAATCGATAAAAGATATTAATTCGTGTAGAACCGTTTTGTTCGTGTTATTGTTTTTTTTTTTGTTTAATCACATTCAAATTACAATCAATTACAACTCTTTGAATATAATTTTAAAAGATGTCCATGACGTGATGTAAACACGAACTAATCGTGCTGCAGCCCTTTGTCATCGATCAATACCAAGCAGCTGCACACATCTCGGTTTTGTGCAGGAACATGTTCTATCTGAACTCCCGCAATGTATCGTGATTCCTCAGTGATATAGTTACAGTATGGGATATCATCTATGACTTAAAATAGGATCCTCGGAGGACCCGGAAAGAGACAAGAGATGTTCTGACACAAATGTGTGTACATAAGTGATCTGGGAAAACAGGAGTCATTACCAGATGCATTGTTCACTTTTTTATGTTCGGCAAAGGATCGTTACGTGACTTGCCATGAGTAGGTTGATGGAACGACACCGTTTTACACTGCGCGAATATGAAGGATTTGATCAAAAGCTGAATAATATAATAGCAACAGAATCTCAGTTGTACAATTATTTGTTATTTAACTTGATGGTGAGCTTTCCTTTTGTTATGAAAATCCATGCTTTAGTCAGACCATTACTTAGTATTTCTGTACGATTCGGATATGGCTATGCGTATAGCCGCAACGAAACCTAAGCATGGTGCGCTGTCGTTTACGTCCAAATAAACTCTTACAAGTCAGTCTTAAATTAAATCGATCGGTCTTGAAGGAAATATCCAATGCTATGCATGTCACTTCTGTCTTCCTACCTCGACGGTTACGCTGTTGGGTCATTAATTCCATCCAAGCGATATTGGGCAAATTTTGCTGGGTTAACTCTAAAAGACCTACTCGCCAGCCAAACGCACTTTGGTATATTCCAGAGAGTTTTCAGGGTTCAAACTATTCAAAGTCTTCCTTTTGATTTCGAACATGAGGTCCTATTTGACCTGAACACGAACACATAACGACTTAATCAGGGCAATGTTTTCTTCAGCACAGTTTCTAAGCTTATATTTGTCAACAGTTTTGTTTCCCTAGTGTACATTGATATATATTGATGGTTTAAATTCAAATCTAATCAATCTTTTCACTTTAAGACTTTGCTTGCGTAAAATGCATTGAGATCATTAAATTAGATTTAGATCCTGTAGCATGTGACAGTTACCAAAATGTCATTTTGTCAATTATTGATATTGTTTATGCTACAACAACGTTATTAATGGTTTTCCATGTAAATTCAAATTTAATCAATCTTTTCACTTTAAGACTTTGCTTGCGTAAAATGCATTGAGATCATTAAATTAGATTTAGATCCTGTAGCATGTGACAGTTACCAAAATGTCATTTTGTCAATTACTGATATTGTTTATGCTACAACAACGTTATTAATGATTTTCCATGGTGACGAAATTGAATCTGCGACTTAGCTTAATCTAATTGTCACACACCTGTACAATGTGTAGGGTGTTAATCCATTTACTGTTCTTGTAGATGAACGCCGTGACCAGAATATTTTACAATTAGAACTGACTTTGAGACATATCCCAGAGGTGAATGAGTGGGCTGTGTTAATTTGTGCTCTGTTATACACTTAGAGAAAGCCAACACAAGGTAATTCATCCGACTCCCACATGAGTACTAAAGCATTGTATCTCATTCCCGGTTAGAAAGCAATTTATAAGACAACTGCTGTTGGTAATATAGATTTCTGTCGCTTTCGACCAGGTCTTAGGGAAATGACATGAAGCGTTGGCAGCGTTTAAGATAATGCGAGTCACAGACAGCAACAGCTGGTAAAGTCGGCCCTATCATGGTATGCCTACATTTGTACATACTGGCACCCCCAGACAGCAAAGTGTATCAGTACTGGTGTTTAACGTCGTAGTGAAGGGAATTTCTTTTATATGGCGACTTTGTGTTGCTGGTGTATGGGGTAGAAACCTCGTAACAACCAACCCGGAATGCTTCCGTTATATAACTAAGGTCCACAAGAGGGGAGGAGTCGGGGGGGGGGGAGGGGGGAGTTGGAGTTGGGATCAAACATATTCTTAATAAGCTCAAGCAACTAAATCATGGCGCGCGTCCAATGGTATATATATGTCATCTTTATGGAGATAAAGTCATCTGAATTATCAACAACTAACAGTCACCCATCTTCACACCAGCTGGTTGGAAGATACATGTATTAGAGACTGCATCCGAGCCGTTTTTGAACTATACATTTTTTTTAAATTTAATTTTACTTTTACAGACAAGTGGAATTACTAAACGCTGTTAAATCATAGTTATTCATTGTCAGAGCGTCAAATCTGACATGACGTTAGTTATTCATTGTCAGAACGTCAAATCTGACTGGACGTTATTCTAAAGTGAAACTGTCACAACGTCATTCTATTGTTAAATCATGTCATTCTAATGTAGCCATAACGTTAGTTTCCTAAAAAAAAAAAAAAAAAAAGTTGTTCTTATACTATTTAAATATATTCTGTTGAGATTTTTAATCATCTCATTAAAACGGTCTTAGCATCTAGGCCGACATGTCGCTTATCCGTATACCCAGAATTTGTAAATACATCTTTGACATGATTTGTCATGTGCCCAGCTTCTAAATGCCGCTTAAACAATACACTAGCTTATTGCAATAGCGTATTGTACAAAAACGCCGGCTTCTTAGAGCGAAATATCTATGCAAAAACTTTATGCTAAAAGGTTATGAAATAATTGTCGGATGTTTTTAGATTTGTATTAGTTGTTCATCCTTAGAGGGCTATCACTTACAAATAGCCTAATGTGCCGAAAGAAGAGAAAACTCCCCGCATCTAATCTCGGCATACGTTACCAATCTGTCTGGCCATTTCTTATTAATCAACACGAAAGGGGATGTAAGTTCAAGCCAGTATTCAAACCTGTACTTTTCGCGTACGTCGAGAACTCGATGGCCGCAATGAGCTTCCTTAGGATAGTGTTCCAGTAAACACTGGCAGTCATCAGGTAGTTCCTGGTTTGGTACGCCAAGATATCATTATATCCCCGCGTTGTAGTGATGGCAGGACAGTATGTTATTCTGGATAGTGTTCCAGTAAATACGGTCAGTCATCAGGTACTGGTTTGGTACGCCAAGCTATCATTAGATAACCATTGATACTTTCAAATATGAAAACTTTGACCGAATGGATGGCCACTGTCTCATTATTGTCATTTCACAACATGATTTATAACAACAACAAACACATAAATATACGGATACTAACTTCTGATGTGTATTGCGGCGAGTTTTCGGTTTCGATCCTAGGACCGTTCTCAAGCAAATGATTCACCAAAAAAATCACAATAGCCGTATAACACATTAACAAAAAACATTATTTAATGCCATGGCGTGATAAATGACCAATAAAAAACTGTATACGTAGTTATTGTGAATGTTTGTGAATCAGCCTCAGGATCGGGACCGAAACGTCGCCGTAATTCACATCAGAAGTTGATATCTATATAATTACAGTGTTATCAAATGTCCCTAATGTCGCGAAGGCTGATTACAAAATGCCATGTTTATAGAAATGTTTCAAACGTTAAGAATGATCGTTTTTAAATAAAACCTCTGAACCACGGGGAGATAACCAGGGCTTATTGACAATGTTTATTTATGGAAGATTACATTAAATACATTGCTCTGACTAACAGACAAACAGAAAGACACAACTACCACCATGTTTATGAACGAGTGAATACGATGCAACATACATATAATTTATGCTACGAATGATATACTACGGGTGCTTGTTATAGTACTTGTCTTTTGTGATGTAAATTTTATAATCTGTACCAGTCAAACTGTCTGAAGGGGGCGCTTTCATCACCAAAAGCGGTCCGTCGTAGAAGATTGGACCATAGTGAAGAATTCAGTTAGTAAACAAAATATAAAGTAAGAATGATACAATTGCCCAGATTATAAGTAACACCATAAAACAGAAATACATCGATCAAAAGCTTTATAGAAGATACATTAAAGCATAAGATCAAAATTAAATATAGACATTGGTTTAAGTACAGAAATGGAATGTGATGTTTGCAGCGAAAAAAGTTTCCATGAACATTTTATACTATATATTATTATTTCTCATTTGTCTGGATGACGAAAATCTAATTTGAGTCTCTTTGGCTGTTTGGCATAGTACGCGTGTCAAGGGAAATGGAAGCAATTTGGTTAAATTAGGAAGATGCGAGAATTTGTTTCCTAAGGATTTACCATATCAAACGAAACTGTTGCTTTACATTATTGAATGCTGTACAAGATACAGTCGACAATGGATCGATCAAGCCCAAACGAAACAACCTATCCAGGCTCCGAGACGCCTAAAACCCAACTAAGTACCCCGAAGTCATCCTCCATGGAGCGCCGACATAATTCAATTAGCCGATACAATGGATATGCCTTTAAACTATTTGGTGCTAACTATTCTGTGATCTGAATAGACTTATTACAACAAACCTTATCACCAATGTAATAGAATATTCCATGCTTAACTTTGGTTAAAGTTAACAGAAATCAATTTTTCGTTCAGTAGCTCGTTCTATCGTGTAAACAAGAAATTCTGTCAAGGATTTTCCAAAAGAACGTATGACACTTGTCGTTGGATTACTAATGTGACATGATGTCTTTGACGTGAGATGTTCTCATCTGTCATTTGGGAGGCATTTCATATATAACAAACACACACGTGTATACCAGTACAACTCTTTTTAAAGTTAACAAAGACAAATAATAACTCTGGCTGATAAAGCATGTCCACAGGTTGGGGCCAATGTAAACAGAGTTGAAAAAGAAGCAATCAATACAACTTGGATTGATGTAAAAAAATTGATGGTGTCCGTTCGCAGATGTTTGGTCTGGGTTTCATAAGTGCAACACTGATTACTAAGGGAGTGCTGACCTGAAGGTGTTAAACAATACTGCCGCCAAATACTACAAGTTCCTATGCGATTGTATCGCTGTTCTGGTCTTTACCGATAAACCAATGACTAAGGGGCTTCAGGAAGCCGATCTGTTGTGGCGTCCTGTTTTTGTCCTGTATACTTAGTCAACCCCAACCAAAGAAACAACAAGCAAATAAACCAATGACTGGAGTGAAGAGAAACCATCTTCAAAGTGACAAGTAAGAGGGCTGTGTATCTTACCTGCACATGCAAAGCTGTTTCATGGGTTAAACGTTTAGTGGGCTAAAATTGTTTTTAAACCACGGTGAGAACTAACATGGCGAATGTGTTGCTCTGGTGACTTTGTTTTTCGATTAACAATCTACTGCCTAAACCTCGACGTTAAACAGGTAGCGTGTGTCTTAATGTCACGGCAGATGACGATTATTTCGGCAAATAGTCCCATTATCCATCTCGTTGTTTTGTCACGCAACACTATCACAGACCTTAAGCTCTAACGACCGGGTACCCTGGCAACCTGATCACCTCTGATTTCTTGGATAATGAGCTCCCTTTAGATAGCTTTGAAAGCTACTGCCACCTTAACGGTCTCTATAAGTGTTTCAGCATAATGGTTTGTGGAGCATAATGTGCATTTTATTCTACAATGTTTCTTTATCAATATATTCATGCTACAAGTTAAAAAAAGACACCAAACATAGTGTGTAGTTTGTAATCTGGTTGTAAAGACAACAGATGGCGGTCCGCTCTTAGAATCTTAAGTTTTCTCTGTGATTAAACGCCATTCCAAGAAGAACAATGAATTTTATTGGTGTCATTTATTACTTACAAAAACCCCGTAAAAAACAACCGATCTCCGCAGCCAACAGAAACTGCCCTTATATACATGTACCTAATGTCCACAGGGGGATTCGAACCTATGTGTATTCCGGGCACAGTGAAGGGGACTCAGCGGTCGAAGACTTAACCAACTGGAACGTACAGTAACTGTTTCCATGGTAATTACTGTCTTCTCAACCAACTGGAACGTACAGCAACTGTTTCCAGGGTAATTACTATCTTTTCAACCAACTGGAATGTACAGTAACTGTTTCCAGGGTAATTACTGTATTCTCAATCAACTGGAACGTACAGCAACTGTTTCCAGGGAAATGACTGTCTTCTCAACCAACTGGAACGCACATCAACTGTTTCCAGGGTAATAACTGTCTTCTCAACCAATTGGAACGTACAGCAACTGTTTCCAGGGAAATGACTGTCTTCTCAACCAACTGGAACGTACATCAACTGTTTCCACGGAAATGACTGTCTTCTCAACCAACTGGAACGCACATCAACTGTTTCCAGGGTAATAACTGTCTTCTCAACCAATTGGAACGTACAGCAACTGTTTCCAGGGAAATGACTGTCTTCTCAACCAACTGGAACGTACAGCAACTGTTTCCAGGGTAATAACTGTTTTCCCACTTGGCAGATGTTTCTGATCAAGGTTGTAAAATTACAATTTAGTTTAATTGTCTGTGAAGATATTGATCTGGGAAACCTCAACCGATTGGCTGATGAATTCGCCTCACCATGTTTATCTTGTCTAATAACCAAAGGACTTATGGATGCTCGATTCATGTTTGTGAGATGTAGTGGAATTAATCATTTTTGAAGTATTCTAATCATTATTGGAATATTTACATAATTCTCCGAATATTTCA
>JAVFBZ010109475.1:2255-16866 GCA_032466195.1 Katharina tunicata | reverse complement strand
ATGCCGTGATGTAATAACGTGATGTAATGTCGTTAACCTTAGCTCAATGACCTGGGAAACTCCACAGACAAGGAAAAAAGGCACAGGATCGACCGAGCACCTATTGCCATAATTTACAGTGGCGTCTTATGACTGACAATTCTGGTTTATAGATGCCCAGTCAGCCAAGGGTTTTAATGTAAAATAGCTCGGAATACAACGCTTGATTAGCGAATTTGTTCCAGACCAGGAAATAGTCTTCCAATGTCAACATAGACGGGACTCATGTAATTTGATCACCCTGACAAATGTTGGTTGTATTCACAGTTCTCCCGTCTTCATTTGTTTACAGGCTCCTTTCTTTCTTTCTTTTGTTAGTTTGTCGATGCAAGCTCAACCAGGGAAAGATTACACCGTAACTTTTTAAGTTAAGACAGTGGCTTCACCACAACCCATAATGCTAAAACGAGAAAAATATGGCGGTCAGGAGCTGACGTGTAGATCAGCAAGCAGGTTTATCCCGGTCATTGGTTTGGTATTTCGTACTACAGTGAATTCCCGCAATGCCTCATACCAATGATAAATCTAATAAGTTTAGAAAGCTCCGAGTAAGAAATCATCCGTAAAAATAGTGAGGAGGACAATTCCGATCAAACATCATCACCATCCGCAAAAATAACAACCTCATCACACAATATCGAGGTATCTAACTATCAAATAATGCCGTTTGTGCATGTAATAAAACAATCCATTGGTAATTACATCACAAATATCGAAATCGAAGTGTCTCAAGTAAGACACGATATGAATATGTTGGGTTCTTGTATTTCTAACATAAAGAAGAAGCTACCTGGCCTAGAAGGCAATCTTACTGTCACCTGTGCGAAAGTGGACAATTTGGATCAGGAGGTACCACGAACACAACAAAAACTTAAAGAATAAATCTGTGAAAATAGAGACAAAACTGATAAGGCTAGAGTATTAACAATAATAAAGGAACCTGGGACTTAATTAATGATATCCTCCACAAAAATAATCAACAACCCTTCCGAATCATTTAAATTCAAATACGTCCAACTTAACTGATCCCCAAATTAGCGCTGATTCATTTAATGATTACTTTAACAACAACAACAACAGTTGATCTTAAAAATTCACTCACTCTCAATTCACAAATTTTGCCATTTGTAGTTGCTCGATTGAAGATGTAAAAGACGCGAAAACAGGTCTAGTTCAACAATAAAAATGTGAAGCAGGCATTTTTAATTGAAGTAAAGAAAGTTTATTAACGTGGTTATTATTTTTGTTTAAACTAACCGATATCCGTTCAGAAAAAAGTAGAGGTTATTTGTAAACAACCCTTACAATCTGGAACTAAGATACCAACAGAGATACCAAAGCTAACTGTCTGATATGTGGCTGCTCCAAATTCTATTCAATAAACCATATGTCTATAAACGTTGTAATCATCGCTTCGGAACATATTGGTCTATAGTGCACACTTATAAAGTGTACACTTATGGTCCTCTGATCTCCTCACCACTTGAGTTCGCGAGATCAAACCCTCATTCGGACTGACTGTGGGTTGTTGGCCTGTCAACTACTAGCGAAATCGTTTCGCTAAATGTTCCTGCGAGTCGAATCGTTCACTTTAATGAGTTAGAGTGGACCAACTTTCCCATTCGAAAAGTGCTCATAAAGTGTTGTTTGCATTCTCATGCAAAATGTCACTCCTTTCGTATGACATTTTGCAATCCAGTCTGGCTTTCAACTAGTTTGAACTTATTTAATAATATCGCGACATTAAACCAGTCATTCAGGTATGCTGGGTTCCTGTGGTTTGGTGGGAGCTTCTCGGTGCTCTCTGAACTAAGGGGCATCAAGAAACCGATTGTTGTCCTGATTTTAGTCCCATATGCGTATTGTGACGTCTGCTATGTAGCCAGCGTCGGTGTTGGTGGTTTCCTTCACCTGGGCTTGCACGCCGTCATATAAGTGAAATAACCAAAAGTAAGGCTTTCCCTCAATCAAACAGACGTTAAAAGGTGCCCTTGTTGAATGTTGTAACTCTAAATGACTCGCACCGACTTACTAATAATTATTTATGCTGTCTTTGTCGCCAATATTCCCAACGCACAGATAAGTGAATTGTTTAAATTCGATTGGTTAACTGATTGGTGCTAAACGCTGTGCACAAGGGTATTTCGCGTTCATGATAGCGGTGTATTTCAGCAGAACACAGCAACACTCACGCAATTAAAAAATGAAAACTAATTTTAAGTTTAATCTCTGTTGGAAACATCATGTTCCTCCAGAGCTAAGTTCACAGTTAGAATGTTAGCACGAAACATATACCGCCATTAACCAGAGGGCTGATGGGTATAAAGAGAAGAAATAATCCTAAATAAATTCGGTTCGTATTATACAAGTAGTCTATTTTATCGTTTACTGTCTACATTGTATAGCCACGAATTGTCGAGAACTGTCGCAATAATGACCATTAACCGTTTGAAACCTTAATTTTACCCTGGCCTTTAGTAGATTTAGTACCAGCAAATGCAAATGTAAGCCATAACACTTCTGCGTTTAAACGATCATCGTCTTTGGTATGATACCATCGGTCAAGTTAATGCGTCAGTAAAGTAAGAGATGTTTATCTGTGGAATACATTTTCTTGCCTTACACTCACTTGTATGTCTAACGCATTGCGTAGCACTTGTTAATTTTATGGATGCTACGTGTATTTTGAGTTCCACATGGGGGAACAAGACTTACACTGTACATGTATCACAATTGCTTTGGAAATATATCTTTTGGCATTTTCAAAGAAAGGTTTTGAAAGCCTTTTACCTGGACTACTATTAATCAAAAACATATTTATCTATGTATTTTTGAAACGCCTGACTTCCCCTTAGTTACAAAATGCCGTAATGCCAGATTCCACTCCTGGAGAGAACGGTGTGTCCTTTTGAATGGTTTAACACGTACCAGACTCCTGTTTAAATTTATTGTTATTATTATATTACACAGTATGGTCAAAAATGAAAATACCACTTGTCTGGAAGAAGGAGGTCATTATTATCGTTGTTACGCCATGCAGGTAAAAAAACGTCTATGCCCGGTATATGTAGGCCTATTGCACTTAAGACGAGGAGTTGTACATCTGTTGTTTTTGTTTCCATGATTTCTTCGTTGCCTACAGTTTTGTGTAAAATGTTTCTGACATATCCTTGTCAGAACATCCCACTGCAAATGATAATTAGAGAAGCTAAGAGACAGAAAGGTGGGCCAGTGATTATTTCGGTTCTCTATTGTCACGCTCCGAAGACAACTTGTGAACAACCTGGAAGACTGATTCGTTTATGCAATGCACAAATCAACTTTCTTGTCGTAGATTATTCTGAAATAACTGTTCGTTTTTTTTTTTAAAATAAAAGGTGGTTGTTACGTTAGTTGTTAAAATTATTTCATGGAACGAAGTAAGAAGGAAGAACACGGGTTGCAAACCGTCTGAACAATTCGGCTTGATATTACGGAGCGACAAAATGAAATGCCCATTGTACTCTTCCATGGGACGTTGTGAATATTACCTAATCAGAGGGCACACAACAAATGACTTTTTGGGATAAACAGGTTGCATTTTAATTCATGCATAGCAAAATGTTTTCTGGCGATGAATATATATATAAAACATCAATCAGAAAAGTCAAAACTTATGTGTAAAGTGCTCTTGTTCTTACTCCACACGAACGTCTATGTCAACATTCTTCATGTCTGTGGGATAATTACGATTTCCGAAAATGTACACACACACGTGCTTGGATCGTGTTTCTGCGTTTCCATGATAAAAGTCTGTACTTTTGAATTGAAATTTGTCACACGGAGGGCAAGTAGCAGATTAAGTTGATTTATCTGTGTTAAACGTCGTACTCGAGGGCAATTCACTCACATGACGACAAAGATTTTAATTAGAACAATTTCCTTTTCGTGATTTCAAGAGATGGTAATCAAGAAGTACTGCACATGTTTTTGGAAATGGTTAAGCGCCAAACTTATAAAAACATCTTGAACGATTTCACTTCTGTGTGGTGGGGAGTTCACCGCGCTAAAATGTAAAGAAAAAAAACCCAGATGCAAGGTTTAAGAAAAATGAGAAGCGACCGGAAGCTAGCTTAAACCATGCTCGAATAACATGAGAATATGAGAACAGATCTTGTCGCAAGAGTTTATAGATTATCCACATGACCCACAAAGACGACATGTGTTTACGCATTATTGACATGCGACCGAATTTTACATATTTTGTTCAGCGGCATTTAGAAGCTGGACACATAACAAAACATGACGACTAAGAGTGATTTTCAACTTCTGGGTATATTGGTTGGCGACGCTTCGGCCTAGATGCTAAGGCCGTTTTCAAGCAATGATTACAAATCTCAACAGAATACACTTAAATGGTAAAAGAACACCTCAGCATCTAGGTCGAAACGTCGCTACCAATAAATATAAACTTACCCAGAAGTTGATAATCCATCTTAATCGTCATGTTTTTGTTACTAATTTAACATCACCGTACAGTTATAATTAACCCAATCGCGGTTAAGAAATAACTGAAGGTCTCAATGTGATAGATTTTAACTGATTATTACTGCTTAAAGAATGAAAATATTTTACTCTAGCTCCTGTCCAAACTTATAACTAAGTAAGGCGAAATATTGCGTGGTATTTTATGTAAACCGATGAAATAGTAAGCTATTTTTTTTACATAAACGTATGCCTTATTTTCCGTGTTATAAGCATGCCCTTTACTCAAGAACATGGTGTACCTGATGCATACAACTTGATTTTTAAGAATTACATTGATTATAGGCCCACACGTCAAATTGACCAAAGCGGAAGACATGGAAAAATGTTTCGTTAACCAGTGCTATATTCTGAAAACAAATAATAGATCAAGGTTTTATTTTTATTTTGCCAGTTTTTCATGTCAAAGATATCAGAAGTTTGTCAATAATGTTTAAGAAATAAAGTGCGCATTACAATAATCATTGTTTCGGGTAACTTTGTTATTTCCATGATGGAGGTTGATTCCAAATACAAATAATTCGACCTAATTCAATACACTGAGCCTCTCAAAGGAAATAATTACGGACATCACGTGCAGAAACCGGAAAAGGGTTTTAATTAGATACTGACCACCTCAGTAAATTCCCAATCAGTCATGATCTATAATAAATTTAGGCTGTCTAGAAAATTTAGGCTTAAGGTTAACAGTCAGACCAACAAGAAAGGATATCCCAAGTGCAGTTTGTATTACTTTAATCTAAAGTGTACTTTAAAAGTTTTACTAGCTGATACATTGGTATTATTTATTCTCAACGGTCGGTGAATCAGGTCGTCTCACCATTACCGGGCAGAGAAAGTTACATGAGAATATTCTTAACGCGATCAACACAGGTTCAAATATTTATTTTGGAAACAGGGACAAGAATTCAATAAGAATATTTCAATTTGTTAACTAAATCTAAGACATCGACGATTATAATAAGATTGATTATCTCTAATATTAAAAGCTTTTAAAAAAAATGAATTTAAGAAACAAATAAAGTCCAAGAGTAACAGAAAAAAAATATATAATGCATTGTAAATAGAATGTATATCTTGGCGCTAACACCACTTAATAAGTCATTGATAATAACTGTGTGGGTGTTAAGCTATTTTATAGATTGAATGGCTGATGACAATTGACAGTTATTTTTTCTTCTTTTTTATTAAACTGCCATGAACGTGAAATCTAGGTTCTCGATAATATTTAGCTTGGTGGACTTTCAGGCTATATTTTACATCAAAAACAAACGATAAGAATGGCACAGGGCGTTAAGAATATCAAATATTCTTTCGGTGAAGTGCAAAATTAGAGAGAGCTATTTGGCATACTTCTTATTATGATTTTATTTGGGTTTTTTTGTAACCTAAATATAAGTGAATATTTTTCAAATATATTTTAACTGTAACCATCAATGTCAATTTAAAGTTGAACATATGAGTTTAATTTCATAAATGTATATGTATTTGCTTTTTGTGTTACATTCCTGTGTACTCTACATATGCTAAGCGAAACATTATGGAAAATTACCCTTAAGTCAACAATAAATTAGCCATTTAAATAACTGCAGAATTATAGCCAGAAGCTGCACTTATTGAATTGAGAGGAGTTACATATTGGACATTAATTAAAATAATAAGCAGTACCTGAAACCGGGTTGATAGGATGGAAACATGGCCGTCATGTCTCTCGTATGGAGATGGGTCTTGTTTAATCATGGAATATCTTTGAATCTATAATGTGGAGTGAACCAGTCAATAAGAGATAAGATCAGTTTTTCGAGTTTGTAGCCAGAAACAAAATCATGCTCGACTACTCGTGTGTCCGCGATGAGTAATGCATCATGGTTTCAATTAGTCAATTTAAATTAGCCACTTATATAACTGCAGAATTATAGCCAGAAGCTGCACTTACTGAGTGGAGAGGAGTTACATATTGGACATTAATTAAAATAATTAGCAGTACCTGAAACCGGTTGATAGGATGGAAACATGGCCGTCATTTGTCTCGTATGGAGATTCGTCTTGTTTTATCATGGTATATCTTTGAATCTATAATGTGGAGTGAACCAGTCAATAAGAGATAAGATCAGTTTTTCGAGTTTGTAGCCAGAAACAAAATCATGCTCGACTACTCGTGTGTCCGCGATGAGTAATGCATCATGGTTTCAATTAGTCAATTTAAATTAGCCACTTATATAACTGCAGAATTATAGCCAGAAGCTGCACTTACTGAGTGGAGAGGAGTTACATATTGGACATTAATTAAAATAATTAGCAGTACCTGAAACCGGTTGATAGGATGGAAACATGGCCGTCATTTGTCTCGTATGGAGATTCGTCTTGTTTTATCATGGTATATCTTTGAATCTATAATATGGAGTGAGATAAGATAAGTTTTGTGTGTCCGCGATGAATAATGCATCATGGTTTCAGTTAACGCTTCCCATTTAATCTAAGTAGGCTGAACGAAGATCTACTGAGTGTTGTTATCGTAAACCGACAACACAGTTGATGAACAACAGATACGTTGATACAACAAATTTATGCATTTACTGTCTTCATAAAGAAAGGAACGTAATAGTTTCTGCAAACCTCGTGTTATGTTTTCAATTGATCGAACACTCTTTGCTTGTGAGAAAACGTCGACAAAAAACCAACACCAGTGTCACCTTGTTATTAACAGCAAAGCAAAACATAGAAACGAAAATCACAACAGAAAAACCCAGATGGTCAACGATCGAGTGATCACGTAAACATTAGTCTTAGGATGAGCCGAAACTTCAACCTTTTTGTAGCATTTTCTCAAGTAATACTGCCTCGACGTCAGCGTCCTGCCTTCTGCTCTTATATTTTACAGTCAATACTTCATGCTGTATCTGAGTTCTGTGAGATGGCGTGACTAAAAATTGCCACTAAAATAATAATATAAGTGAAATTGCAATAAATAAAGATTAAAAGATAAATGAAACAAGTTCACTAGTTGGCTTCACAAAAAGTTATGTTATTGGTGCAAATGTGTCAAATCATACCATGGGCATGATAATCACAAAGTAAGCGTCAGAAAGTCATTGTACGCAACATACATAGAATTATTTGAATTGTATTCAGAAAAATTAAGATCTGACAAAACAAATGAAGCAAAGTCAACGTCAAATGTATTTATATATGAGTTCATTTGATTAAAACACTGCAAACGTTGCATCCATTGGGTTTCAACCGTAAACCAGGTAAAAACTCCAGGGTAGACATTATTCCTTTTGAATTACAATATGACCAGCCTAGCACCAGGTTGGCAAATCTCCTAATACAGGAATATCAAAATCGTGTACCTAAAATCATTAAGCCTCTATCATAGAGACATATCACAGCGTACAAAAAGAACAAATATCTCAAGGACCTCTTGGTTAAGACGAAACTCCCTTCTGTATCAGGTAACCCTTAACTGTCCTCATCTTCATTTGGTAGACTAAGGAGTTTACTACTAACTCTAAACGATACATTTTTCAGGTTGTGCTTATCATCACCCATACCTAATATCTATGTGTGTTACATATTCGCCACATATTTATCTTCACAATATACATGTTGCATGTATTGCCTTTTCTCGAGATGCGCCTATAGGTTATCCAGAACAACTCGAGATTCATGTCTATCTAGAAACTTGTCTCTGAGAATTTATCAAGAACATGAGATGATTTATCGGCTTTAATTAGTCGACATCCCTGTGCCAGTGTGATTACTGTTGATAAAAATATATATATTTATAAATGTAGACGGAGAAAATTTTGCTTGTCTCCAACGGATTCGCACTCGTGACTCTTGCTAACAGGGCCCGCGCTCTAACCGATTGAGTACGGATGCTCACTGTAGAACAATCACGGATTTTTATTCAGGTAAAGGCGGCGATTTTTTCTCTTCGGTAAGCACTGGGTTGTTTACTTATTGCTGGCAGAGAACGCTGTTGTGAAGGCCAACACAGGAATGTATCGACAGAGATAAACCCGTCCAATATCCACATGTTTGCCTCTGCTTGATCAAACCATGCTATATTAAGTACGCGGTATCGTCACCATTCATTTCCTGTGAAGTAAATCTCAGATTAGTTTTCGTCTGAAGTAGTGTTTTGTCCATTGAAGAACAGGAAATAGTTATCTTATGTCGGCTTTAACGGGATGCTTTTGTCATCAGATTATTATAAGTGCTTTCTGTTAAGGCGAGTGAAGATTACTACCAGGACTAGTTTGATACTGTCCATAACCAATACCACACGAGTCCATAACCAATACCACTCGAGTTTTTCCTTTCTTTCTTTTTGGTTGGGAGTGGAATTTTATACATTGGGTTGGAGTTTAACCATACTGTGTGTTTAGTAAACTCACACAAACAGTTTTTGACCTCTTGTTTTATCTGACCTTTCCAAACACACAATCATATTTATTGTCCTTTTATCTTTCAGGCGTCTGCACATAGTGTATTATGACACACCTTTCGACGCTACCTCAAGCTGGGAGAAAATAAAAACCTTATCGTGCCTTGTAAAAATATTCAGGAAAAAAGAAGAAGTATTTATATCCAGTTTCAAATGCGAGCAAAACTATCAGGATAACTATTTAGAAATGATAGCGGGATTCGAAAAAAAAAGCTGAACTTACGGAATAATATCAGTCTAAATTTTCTGAAGTTAAATGTTTCAACCGAAAGTGCTATGATTTTATAAACAGATATCTTGTAAATCTGTGACCATTAAAGTTTAAGAGGACACATCTCGCAATAATTACTGTCGCTAGCTTTGTGTTTTCTTTAAATTGGATGCTTCTAATCCCGATTTATGTTATCTCTTAAGAATATAAACTTTCCAAAATGCAACTCTCTTTAGTATAGTAACTGAACGCACTGACATATCAATAATTGAATCAATTTAAGAAACAGTAACCTACATTTTATGTACAACTTGGAGTACAAGTGAAGCTTCTGGCTATAATTATGGGACAGCAAAGTGTTATTTGTGCTGATAACTGTGATTTCGTCGTTCTACAAATTGGTTAGCTTGGGTTTGTTTTATCGTTGGAGGCGACTTATTCCTTTATCTTTCTGTTACAATCAGTGTTTTGCCGGATTAAAGACGACATATCTGGACAGAAGTTTGTAATGCTACATAATTTATTTACCTTTAAAATAAAAACTAATTTGTTTCCAAAAGTTCCGTCCAATAAGCGAGTAAATAATTTCCGCTATGCATTAAGGAAACACGAACAAATTTCTGTAAATAATCACACTTTAGACGAAATGTCTGATCTAATAATCCAATTATGAAACCACCTACCAAACACCAATAAACAATTGATATCATCAACGTGCAATATAACACTTCGTTTAAAACGAAAACCTAACAGGGTAACTAAGCCAGGCAAAGCGTTTCGCCCTGCTATCGAGAATCTGTTCAAAACGATCTTTAAGTGCGACCCAAAAAACATTAAAACAGAATAAAAACATAACAGTTTGAACCATGATAGTCCAACTTTTTAGTCTTTGTTTTTATCACATTTATCTTTGTACCTTTTTGTTTCCGCGGGAAGTTGGGTGGGAGCCTACTGTTCCCCGGTGCTCTCTGCGCTAAGGGGTGTCAATAATCCTATTAGCGTGTCCTGCCTTTCGTCCTGTATATGTATCGTGGTGTCTTCTATGTTGCCAGCGTCGTACAGGGTGGTTTCCTGCACCGATTGGGATGGCACGCCTTAATATGAGTGAAATAACCTTACGTACAGCGTAAAACCCAAATCACGCAAGAAAAGAAGCGATTTTGTTCTTCCGATCAAGCCAATGCCGACAATAACCTGAGTTAAGGATACGTGTAAAGTAATGAAAACTACCAAAGGGAGACGATTGTGTTGGGGCACCGTAGTTGATTCGGTTTCAAGCGAAACTTTATATCCAGACATTTAATTCTGCTAAATATTTACATTGCGTTCTCTCTGCTCCAATTCCACTAAACACGGGATATGAAAAGCCTTTAGATATACCTGAAAGAAAACACTAGCTTGCGTTTCTTTATTTGTTACCTATATCTGAAAAATACCAAAATACTTTCCTTGTCCAACGATAACAGTTATTAGACGTTTTTGTAATTCAATGTATATAGCTCAAACTGCGCACCAACTCTCTTTTACTATCTGTGAGACTAGATAAATATTTTTATATACCTAGAAAACGTTTTTTGCGAAACTAGTCTTTAGCTACTTACAGGCTCAAGCGAAGGCAACCTTTCACCGAACTCCTAATGGCAAACATATCCCCAAAACATATTACTTATCTTGAAAGTTTTCTGGAATTTACGTCTATTGTAAACAGAGTTGGCCTGCATTTGGCTTGTGTGTATTGACTGTGAATGCAGAATATTCGGTATTTTAATATTTATCAAGGTCGCCGACCTGTTTGCTTTGTTTGTACAGATAACCTTAGTCTATTTATGATGCCATTTTCTTAAATGTTCTGTTTAACTATATGAACGCTAAAAAAATCGGTAATTTTGATGAGTTGATTTACGCCATTTTTCCATTTCAGAGGTCAAGTTGGGTACTATTCAATTGTGGATTTGTGATAGCTGCATTTATCTTAGGTGCTTTGAGCATTTCCTTGTCTGCAATAAATTTGACTTATTTCCCAAGAAGAATTCGGACACAGATGAATGTACATTCCAGATAATCCAGATTGGTACATACACTGTATTTATTGAGTTTTCTGATGTCGTTTGTAAAGGTTTTTGCCGAGTATACTATCTGCTTATCTCAATCGGCTTCTTCTTGCTATATATCAGCATTGATACCACATTCCACATACTATTACTTGTAAGTATTCAACTCATTCTTAATATTTGTACATATAGTTTATAGTTGCATTCGTGTTCTCGTATTTCATTTATAATAAATATTATTAAATATAGAATTTGCTGGTCAATAGTTTATTATTGTGAATTGTACCGTAACTATAGACAGAAAATCTCTAAAACACTTAATATTTCACTGCAGCGATGCCATTTGTGTGCTAAAAATGGATATAGCGTTTGTATCTCACAAGCATTCTTCCATTTGATAGATTCACCTGTAGATGGCATGCAACGTGACCTTAGTCCTTCTTTCATCATAACGGTCGTGCTATAGTGACGATAACTTGTATTATTTCCACGACGGCTGCTTAACGTCGCTCTTAAGGGCATTTCACTTTTTATCTCCCAAAAATAGATGTAAATGATAATCCCTTTTGCCATCGTCGACTCTACAGTTGATATTCCGATGACAAATGAAATGATAAGAAGATTATTTCTTTGTCTGTTATTGACAAAAACAAACATATGGGACTACTTATTTTGTGCTACATGTATGGTACGGCATATGTCATAAAGTTTATCGTCATCTGAGCTAAATATTAAAGGTAAAAAATGCTGATGTTATGCTTTGACATCGAAGCATAGTTGTGCCACAGACCCACGCATAAAAGGCTCGTCACAAACGAAAATGCTCTCCGATTTCTTAACTTGTTAAAGGGATTTCTTGCTTTGTCATTGCGTTAAGTCTCATAAAAATTGGTGGGAAAACGAGGCTCGTCAGTGATAACGGCACAAGATAACGGATGAACAGTCCAATCGTATTAAAATGGCTGTAGTGAACTTATAAAAAAAACCTTGTCCGACGACTATGAACTGTGAACTTGTTCAAGACATTTTCAAAATAGACACGACTGTCAAATTTGATGAAACTTAGCACAGGGATAAAAAGGGCCAGAGTGATGAAAAACTTATTGTTAAAATAGCTTGAGGGTCAATTTTGTTCAAGACATTTAAAGGCTTAGGTACAAAGTTGCTAGAGTGACGACAAACTTGTTCTGGAAATAGCTGTAATTGCCTTGACCTCGAACCTATAACCCTGAAATGCGAACTGGTTCAAGAAATTATTATTATAGACGTGCGTCTGAAATGTTATAAGAATCCTCTGACAGATAAGCCGCTAGAGTGGTGACAAAGGAGATAAGCAAATGTTAACAAAGTATATATTTATAGTAACTGGGGCCTTTGACCTAGACGACGGAATCTGGAACTTTTTCGAGGGTTATCTTTGTATGAAGTCGGGTCATATTCGGTCGGAAAATGAAGACTTCACAGTAATGAAAAGAAAAGTTAACGGACATAGGTCAAACCATAATACGCTCCGTTCCGGGCGTATACCTTCTCCGCTCCCTTAAAAAAAGAAGAACGAAAACAAGCGAAAAACAAACAATAAAGCAATTACAATCACTAAGTTTCGTGATAAAACCAGGTAAACTCTAAATAGACCACATTCTTCTTAGTCTAGTGTCATCTTGTTAAGCATAATTATCACCAAATATCCTTTTCTAACCATACCACAAATCAAACCATTATTTTGTATGGATAAGAAGGGCCCATCAAGTGCAGCTTCTGTATGAGTATAAGAGGAAGTCTGTTGGACAAATTGGTTTTGTCTTAAAAAAATGGGAGCGATTTAAAGTTGAAGTTCAACGACATAGAATCTTTGTCTTGGATACTGCATCAACCAATTCTATCTCGGAACTGCCTGTGGTGAAAATAGATTTCTGACGTAAAACATAAGACAACACGGGCAACAACAAAAAACTGAAAAAAGGGCGGGACAAAACCCACCATATCTAAAGGACTTGAGCACATGTATGTCGTGTCTGAGGTCTGAATAATGCAACAGAATATCACCCAGCACGCCTCAAGATACATTAATCGTTATGTTATCTAGTCCGTCTATAATGTTTCTTTAGATAAATTGCATCAACTTACTTTTTCCTCCAAAAGGAAGCACTTTTTTTAACAAAATAAACATTATCCCCATGTAACGTCTTGAATTTCCTAACACTTGGGAAGACATTAAATATTGATAGTTTAGACAGCCGATAATGAACAAAATGTCTTCTCTGATTAAGCTTGTTCCTGTCTGCTGCCATACTTAATCTGAATGTAAACTGGAAAGTCGCGCCTATTTAGTATACAATTCGTTATACATTACAAGATAAGCCACCGAACATAAGTTTAAGTTATGATGCTTCTAATTGTGACGTCAATTGATTGATTGGTGCATTACGTATATCCAGCTGGTTTTAAAATTATTTTATTTTAAGTTTTCAATCTTTTCATACCAGATCAAGGGAAGGTTTTTTCCACAATCTCACAATCGTCATATAAGTGAAATACCGTTTAGTAGATTTTAAACACCAATCAAAAAAATAAATAAATAAAAAAGTAACTGTTTAAGTAAGAAGCTATGTTTGTATAAAAGCTGTAATTGTATTTTATTTTATCATTACTAATTATTAATAATGTAAATGATAGTTTTCCACACAGTTAACCTGTACAGGCGTTTTTCTACAGCAAGAAGTTAGGGGTAGTATCTCAGCTAAGAATACGACTTTTGTTTGATTGGAGTTTAACGTCATACTCAAGAGTATTTCACCTATATGACGACTTACTAATCTTAATAATTTGCGTTGCCGCTGTATGGTGGAAAACCGGGAAGAAACCTCGCAAAAACCACCTGCGAACTCCGCAGCCACCGGAAAACTTCCCTTATATACCTAATGTTCACAGGGAAGGGGGGGGGGGATCGAACCTATTCCGGGTACCGTTAAGGGGGTTCCGTAGTCCAACGTGACAGTATACACGTACATTTTGTAACTATTTTAACACACTACAAGTGTATGAATACGTCCTGTTGAACACTTGAACATACTATTTATTTATATATATTTTTGTATAAATGTAGAGAAAGAAAATTTTGCTTGCCTCCATCGGGATTCGAACACGGGTCTCTGGCTTGCAGGGCCAACGCTCTAACCGACTGAGCTACAGAGGCTCACGGTAGAACTAACGAATTTTGTATCCAAGTAAAGGTTGCGAATCTTATAGGACCAAGAACTAACTTACTTTGTTCAGCTCACATGATCGCCGTATTTTATACAATATTATGTCTTTCCAAGCTACTTAATACCT
>JAVFBZ010109253.1:8679-21542 GCA_032466195.1 Katharina tunicata | reverse complement strand
AGTCAGACTAGACGGTAGGGAGAATCATTTGATTCTGCATTTAAGAATGCCAACTACTAGCACGAATAATAGAATGTGCCTTAGATTGCAAAGGATTATTATTTTCTTCAAGAGCCATGGACTAGACATTTTTTAATTTGGGAAATTTTCCTTGACCGCAACAAGTCCGCTTCCTGATGCCCATATACGCCCAGAGGCACAGGAGGTTCTGGCCCAGCCAACCTATGAAATATTCTAAATGCGATAAAGTCACAAACATTCATTCACAATGTGTTTAATCCATGTGTCCTAAATGTAACCGAAGATCTTGGAGAACTGAAATGACACAATTTATTTATATGTATACGTCCACTTAAACATTCCGCCACGTCCACAGTGATAAGCATTTTGATTCATACCGTTCTGGTTCTCTTTTTGATTGTGGATAGGATAACTAAAAAAAAACACTATCAGTTCACCACAGTTTCGGAATATTACTGATAACGGCTTTGTTGAGTCCTGTTTGATTATTTCGTTTGGCGCTTAAATAAATAATAAAGAATCGCTCTACGTGTTTTCAGGTTCCGAAGTTGCAGATGCTAACATATTCAAATCGCTCTCTGCATTCACCATGTCGTAATATTCCGATTCACTTCTTTGTTGAGTCCAAGTTTGACTGTTTCGCTTGGCGCTGGAATATTTCAAATCAATTTCACCCAAAAAGTCTGGATGGTGGCGTCGCATGTGACCTCTTTGGTGTTCCCGACGACTGAACTTCAAGTTACACAGGGGACATGTGAAACGTTTGGATTCCGGCGTATGGATAAGCATATGTCTTGACAAACTGTCTTTCCTTGAGAAGGTCTTTCCGCAGAGGCGACAAGTCGGGATCTTGGCCAGCAAGTCTGAAAAAAGAGAAAACGAACCAGTCTAAAAGAAGCCGATGTGGGCAGGTTATGTAGTCTATAGGTTACCATAAATAGAAGTCGGTATCACTTTTCGGGTTTATTCCCGCAGTTTCTCAAGTGAAGTCTGATCTGTCTCAGCGAGTGTTAAAACCACATAAGCCTTGACGACATTTTACACGATAATACACGCTTGGTCTCAATAGTTTCTGTTGTATTTTGTGTCTTCTTGATGCTGAGACGTTTCAGTTGTCTACATACATAGAACATTTCTTATAATAAAGGCCTTGTATAGTATAAACTGTTAAGTTTGATCAAGTTTGTTTATGTCTACATCTGTCAAAGCTTAGCTGGTTTTATTTCGGGTATATGTCGTACTTGAGGGTATTTCACTCACACGACTCATTGCCAGTCCAATGGTTAAATCCAGGAAACCATGCTCGAGGACATCGACTACATTAAATAACCCTATGAGTAATCATTGACAAAACAAAACCAAATAAGGTGCAGTCCCTTTGAGTGCCATCTCCACTAACCAGGGGTTTTATTCCGAGCTACTCTACATTACAACCTTTGGCAGATCCAACAGCTGTTAGAACGTACGTTAGCGCCCTCTGTTATAGTACTTTTGCCCAAACCACTTGTATTTTTGGTAAAACCAAACCAAAACAAAATCTCAACAAAACAAATTCTCAACAAACCAAAAAAAAAAAATCTTCCAGCCTATACATTGATGTGCTTAAACCAGGCCTGATTCTCGTTATTGTGGTGTCACCACAAAGCTTGGTCGTGAAAGGTGTATGAATAGGCTGAATGAACAATAAACACATCAGAAAACATGGTATAACCGAGCGAATTTCATAAGGTTTAAGATGCACAAAGTATAATTTAGGAGTACATAATGTTCTGAAGAAAAATTGATGAAATCAGTCTACATTAGCAGTTTTATCCACAGGGTGTGAAAAAGCTCCGGCCGAAATGACCACGATCTTATCACGCCCGAGGTGATGTGTGCAGTACATTATGTTGTGGAGACGAAAGAAATTAAACATGTCTACAGTGGCAGTTTTACCCACAGGCTGTGAAAAACTTCCGACCAAAATGACGATGATCGTATCACGTCTAGGGTGATGTCCGCAGTGCATGTACATTCGAGGACTGCAGAGTGATATTGCATATACAAGTCTAGATGTCAATGGCGGAAAATCTCTTTATCTGCATTGCAATGTTATATAAGAGAGCACTTGACAATAAAACAACATATAGCAATTCAGAAAGACAGATATGTATCTTTTTTGAGAAACGACAACAGTGGATTGGTCTAGTCTATCAATGCTAAATCTAAAATATAACTTCCCCTTTAAAAGATGTTGGTATTCATGTGAACTGTAAGTCTGCAAAAGTAAGAAACAAGTCTGTGAGCCTTTGATGTAAAGCGGAAATTTATTGTAAAACATTTAACGAACTTTACAAAACAGAACATCCTTTCGTTGTTCTGTAGGTTTTTTTATTGAAACGAAAAAGGAACCCAACAGAAATGGAATGAATGGCGACAAACAAAATCTTATAAAAGCAGAAAACAAATAACTTTTGGGAATTTCCAAAGCAGCAAAATCTTTTTGATATTACGATAATTTATACAGAAATGATCACAATAAGCCGGAAAGTACGGTACGTACCGTATAAAGTTGCATGTACTTAAGTTATTCTTAAAGTAAAAAAAAAACTTAGCCTATTTTCAAACCTATTTTCAAACACTACTTTTTGTGACGCTAAATGATGCTTAAAGGCCACCAACACTGTTGAAATTTTGAAACCATTTTTAAAACCATCAAGCCAGTCACAAGTCACAAGTCAAAACAAGTATTGCTCTTTGCGTTTAATTTACAAAGTCAAGACACCAATTTGTTAATTTATTTGACTGATGTCGTAAGTCGAATACTCAGGGGTATTTCACTTATGCAACGAATTTGAGTTACCGTTGTATGATGGACAACCGGGACGAAACCAAGTAAAAAAACACCCGGCGATCTACGCAGCTAACGGTAAACTTCCGTTATATACCTAGACTCGACAGGGAGATTAGAGCCTATACCGGGTACAGTGAACGGGACTCTGCCACGACGTGACCCTCAAGATAACATTGGCTTAAGCAGATAACACATACTCCACGCCTGCACGAATCGTGTGTTTAATGCGTACTGATGGGTGTTTCACTATGTCGACTTCCCATGTGAACAAAAACAAAAATCCCGATATATCAAACTATACCGGTCATCTTACTGCAGATATAACTAAAAAAATATATTAGCGCACTTACACGAATATTTTGAATGGAACAATTAAACCACGCTTGTGCTATACAGATTGAGCCACCTCCCGGGCCTATATATATCCTCAAAAATAGTATGATCTCTAAATAATTTGGTGCTCGTAGGAAGGTTTGTTCTCCATTAGCTTGAGATTTCGAATCTTTCCTCTGAAGACGTCTTTACTACCTTGGAATATGGGGGAAGTTGTTATAGACTCGGGGTATCCGGAAAGTTTCAGATAATACTGTAAATATTTCCTGAGTTCCCTATAGCCTGTACTCTGGAAGGGGTGACCGTCGTTTTTGGTCACAGTACCAAAGAAATGCACCAAGTATATTTCCAAATCCTCGGGGGGAATTTGTTCAATGGGTCGGTTCTCCGTGTAGCCTTCCTGTTCCAGCCAGCGATGGAATTTTCCACAAGCACTGATAGCCCCTTGCGGCATTCGAATGCCACTCTGGCTCTCATTTCCAGGACGAGACGCAAAATCACGGCTTTTTCTGCTACCAGATGTCGGGGCCGCGAAGGAAAATTCGTCTACAAAATCAGTAGAAAGTTCCAAATTAGGCAGCGGTTAAAGTAAAGTGTTTTAATTTAACTAAATCCAGAATTATATAAGGTTACGATAACGGTCACTTGATCCAATCCAGACAAATTATATAGTAAAAACTTCCGTGTCTCGTAGCTTGGATTTAATTGTTCAAATTGATGAAAACTTTCCAGTCATTTCCATGAAGTGGTGTCTCTCAATTTAGGTCATTCATAGGTCTTGCTACTTATTACCCTATTTTCAAAATGTTAATGAATTGGTTCACACATATTTACTAATAATAGTCACTATCTTTCACAGGAATTTAGAAGCTAATGAGACATATTAGGCAAGAATCTTTTGGATTCCAACTTCCAAAGTTGATATCCATAACAATTTTGTCCCGTTAATAAAAGTCACTGAACTATATTTAACTCACTTGGAAACATATTTTAACTTAACAATAAATGACCATTGACAGGTGATTGGACAAAAATGCCAGTACTGATATATTGTTGATACATTAAATGGGTTACAATTGTATACCGTTTAATTTTATAATCCGAGACATCTACTACGTGGTCTGACATTTTTCACAATTAAGGTATAACGTTCTACAGACATGGACTGGGTTTAAACCTTGACTAAGTTTGATTGGGATTTTAGACTACCACATATATACTTCTCAGCATTATTTGATTTAGTATAACAGTGAATTTAAAAAAAAAACTTGTTTTAATATATGACAAACTTTTTTGTGATAAGGGTATCCAAATATGTCGAAAGCGTTTCTTGTTTAAGATAATGTGCTAATACAGGCCCTTGACAACAAGGCGGTACACATTATTTTGTCCTCGCGACTTTCCATCCCTCTTCTTTTTTTTTTCTTGAGTAATAATATTTGAATTAACACCCATTTTATTACAATATACGTTATTATCCAAGCCCAATACAACACATAATAGGCGGCAGAATAGCAATTAGAAGAAAACAAATATTTAACTGGGCACTATTGCTCAGCGGACGATTGTTATAAAGCTGCTACTGGGAATTCGGATACGTTCGTTTTGATTTGGATGTATCCAGGATTACATTTTATTAATCTCATGCAATACTGAAGACGGACTATCCAGTGATGTATTCAAGCCATTTAACATTCAACTTCGCTGAGCAAGACTTTTATTCCGAGCTACTCTACATTATAACCTAATGTAGAGTAAGTAGAACCGAATTTACCCATAATAAAAAAGGCACAACTTTAACTTACTATCTTAACACACACTCCGTGTAAGGAAGAACTCTTGAATACAAATCTGTACTGTCCTTCCAAAACCCACTGAATACCCCATTAAGCGTTTTTTGAAGTCACATTAGAGACATAACACTAAATACAAAATATAAGCAACTGGTCCATAAGGTTAAACGAAATGTTATACGTCGCAAAGTTGATGAGTTTGATCCATCTGTCTTTCGCACCAAAGTTTATTTAGCGTAAGCATAGGTGCAACATAGACGGAAGTGAAATTATCCAAAAAAGCGCAGACCTGTTTGCAGATGGTCGATCGGGGGTCTGAAACAGCTCACATGCATGTTGCGTTCTCAAAATGCTGCGAGGATTTAAATTTAACGTCACTCGCTCGATGTAGCTGGCTATGTGTGTGCAGAGTTCCGCGAGAGCTACTTGTACTAGACTTTCGGGGTCACCAAAGGGCACTTGTAACTGGAAAACGCCTTGCATGGATTGGTGAATTAAATGATCCCGTTTCAAGCGAGGGTGGTTACTTCCGTCACTCTGTGCCCTGGTGCTCTCCAAGGCGTAAATGGAGGCGGATTTCCTGTGGTGCATTGTCTCGCGTCCTATTCATGTCCAGTGTCATCAAGGTGTGAAGCCATGGACGTTGGGGTTGATTTGTTCACCCACTGTACTGACAGGAAGTGTTTGAAACCGGTTTTCAGTACAGAAAAAATCACCAAATCAAATTGAATCCAGTTTTTCTTTGAACGCTCTTTGGCTTTCCGTGAAGATTTGATGCGATAATTGACTCGGGGTAACCCATCAAGTTCAGGTTAAGCTGCAGATATATCCTCCGCTGTTTCTAGCCTCCCTTACCATATTCGCCGCCGTTTTGTCTTTGAACCGTGGTATAGAAATGGGCAAAGTAGTTATCGAGTTTTTCGGGAGTAATGGACCTGGTTTCAACATAGCCACTGAATTCCAGCCATTTTTAAAAGATATGAAGAGCGCTATAAGCATTACCCACTGCCTTACTCAGATTGTCGGTAAAGACAAAATGTGTCCATTTGCCTTGATGAGACTGTCCTTGTCTTGATACGGTTATGTTTTCCCCGGCGAAACATTGACCATAATGTTTAGAAAATGTTGAAGCAATAGGAATATTATTCTCTATTGTATGGAAATTAGAGTCATGAAAATGGACCAAGTCCGGGAGGTATCTTCCCTAGATTCGTGGTTGATCTGTGCTTTGGTCGAATAAGCTTTGCCACCTCCCATTGTACATTCGATCGCGCTTGATGTTGAAGGCCAATCCGATATAAGGAAAGGAGGGACGGCATTAATTGGATGAGAGGCACTCGTTATCAAGGTTATGCATTTGCGGTTGCCTCCCCGACGGGATTATTGGTGAAAATTGAACTAAAAAAAACAACATGTTTTCCAACATTTTGAAGAATAATGGGCAGAAAGGCCTCTTAAAGAAAAGCTATACCAATCTCCCACCTATAAACTTGTTAATACTGTCCGGAGAAAAAATACGAGTCAGGAAAAAGTTAATTTAATAAGTTTAATAATAGTTTACATGGGTGATTGGCTGTTAGTTTGATGTATGAGTGAAATAATTAGTACGGCATAAAATCCGCCTCCAACGACACTTTTAAAGAACAAGACAATACATCAGGCTTCCTGAAGCGTCTGAGCCCCATGGCACAGGAAGTTGCGCCTCAACCAAGCGCTCCTGGAGCCTGTTTCACGAAGCGAACGTACAGCTGTAGCTTACGTCCGATTTGTCATGACGACATAACACCTTCACTGCTGGGCGTTAAGGTAGTAACGACGTAATCTAAGCACGTTTCCTAAGACTGGTCCCAGGGTCCAGTCATAAGAACCGTGCATAGCTTACTTCTGAAGTGATTATCAAGATGTCAAGGGAGGGTATAGCGTGTCGTCAAGACAATTAGGACGGACGTAAGCTACGTTCGCTTTGTAAGGCAGGCCCCAGGACCATTTGTTCAACCGGATCTGCGCCCAGTGCTGATCCATTATATTTGTTGGCAGAGGCCTGAAGTTCATAGTTAACGCAGTGAAAAAGTTGACCCCAGAAAGGGACCCATATCGTATTTTCGTTCGAGAAATTCAACTATCAGATAAAAAAAAATGCATATACATAACTAAGAGACTGTCAATGACAAGAATAAATCATTAAATGTGTTGTTTATACATGTATAATACTGTTTGCTCTAATACCATGATTACAAATATGATTGTATATCACGGTTAATAATTAATTTACAGTAAGGGAATAGTTTGTTATCTAACCACAAGATTCTAATGAATACAAATTTAAGACTTAAAATCGTGACTATCAGACAAAAAGCGATTAAGTTATTTACAGATGTTTACGACAATATTTATATACTGTATTTGGTTTTACTGGTATTTGATTTTTGTGATTTTTACACTTATACAGTAATGGTGGCAAACCCAGGGGTAAGTTTGCAAACACAACTTGCGATTTTGGAAACCACCTGAATACCAGCTGCCATAGAACAAGACTCGGCAGTCCAATGCAAAACCAAACAAGCCGCAGCGCAGCCTGTCCAGTCGTGAACATGCGCATTGCACAGTACATGCAATAAGATTAACGCGGGCTCATAGATTTTTTGTAGAAAAAGTATTGAGGAAAGTTTAGAGGGGGTGGGCGGGGGTGCACATACAGCCGTTTGATTGATACCATGCTCTATCTACTCTCACTTATTTCAAACAGAAACAGTGGCCTCTCAAGAATGGCTCATTCAGGTGGTACGTCCCAAACACCAATCCGTATCCTGTGTCTGTGACATTAAAGTGAGATTAAGGGTTTCACGTATGGTAAAGCGACAAGACTGACAACGGATTACCGATCAATTTCATTCCTATGAGCTTTTGCGCGATGTTTCGTAAGCTTTTATATAAACAAATATGTGATTATTAACAAAACGACTTCTTCTTCAAAGCTCTATGAGAGATTAACGAATATGAACACAAATGTGCATGCTTGACTAAAACAAGTATTTATTTTATTGGCCATCGGCACATGTTTCCTTAATATGAAAGGAAAATGTTATTGTTCGATGGGCAAAGCAATGTTTTACATGTCCAAAAAATATCATACACGACCTAATAAAAAATAAATTGTAGACAACAACGCCTAATGAAAAATATGTTTAAACGAACTGTCTGTATATGTAAAACACTTAGCGCCTACTTAACCCTGATTGTAAGAACCTCTCGCAGAACTTCAGCCTACAGCCGCTGACGCCGGCCATCGGCGAACAGATCCATCGTGTTGCTTTTTAAGGGTACTTGGCTGATATTATGGCTTTGTATTGCCGGTGCATGTGGCGGAAAACAAAAAAACAAAACTCGTGCAAACCACCCCGCGATATCGGCAGCCACCAGAAAACTTCCCTTATACACCTAAGGCAGACAGGACGATTCAAATATATGCCAGGTCCAGTGAAGGGGGCTCGGAAGTCACTCTTTTAACCCCAAGCAATGAGAGACAAGGGCAGGCTAATGTTTTTTTTAATTCGAAAGAACTGCAAAATCAATAGCTAACTCTGACAAATGAACACGTGACGCTGGGAGACTGACACAGCGGGACTCGTGGTTTTTGCATAGTCTTTTCTGTTGAATCCCATAAGACAGTATGAGCATTGGAAAGGTCTGGGGCCTTTTTCGTGCAATAACATGTGTCTTTTCAAACTGTAACATCTAGTGAACTTTTTATGGCAAACTGGGCAGGTTATTTCACCGGATTCATGCAGATCTGGAATCAAATATATAAACACGGACTTTTAACAAGATCCCAGTTTTGTTCTAAAATAGTTTCCTTGAATTGGTATTCCAGTGAAATAACCTTAATCAACAAACGTTCAGAAAAGCCGAAAAACACTCACTGTAGTTAGCATTCTATAATATGACATTATGATACGCCATTTAGTGGCATGGCTCCACACAGCAATTATAAGTGAAAAAGGATTGTTCGTTTAATTGATTGGGGATAAACGCTGCACTACCAGGCTATAAAACTTAGTTCTAACCATAAATAGTCTTATTTACAAGTAACAGAAATCATCATGTAAATCCTTAGTCAGGAAGCCAAAACAACAAACACTGACCTTTGACCTTGCCACAGTACTTCGATATAATTTTGTTAATCCGACAACAGGAGAAAGCAGACATACGAATAAATGTACTAACGAATCCTCCGCTTTAAATGTGAAAATTAAGTGATTTTAGGATTACTTATGGGAAATAATTTGGTGGATATTTTTTTCTCCAACCGGTTAGGCAGTTTTCTTTCCTGAAGACGCCTCCGTTCTTGTAAAGATGTTGGATCGATTGGAGTTTTAGGCAGTACTTAACTTTATTTCACTTATATGGAGGTCTGTCAGACTATCTTATCGACTCCCTGTAAATTTCGTTTTTAGTTTGAGAATTAACAATAATTAACGTAAAGATAATAGAGGGAACTCAAATCACGGTAATGAGATATAACGTATGGTATGTATGCATACACAATTTATTTAAAATTATTATAAATTTCCCCTTCCACCCCCAGACAGGCAATACTTGTGCCCGGATGTAATTGGAATTTAATCGGATTAATTCAAGTTTTAATTTTTTTAAAAAGTGAATTCGACACAAAAACCGTTATACCGCGTATGCTTGAATTTACACTTGTGAAATAATGCTGACTTTGGTACAAATGAGTCCTAAGCTAAGTGTTACAGCAAGAATATTATTAGTAAACATGATACTGCACATAGCCGGAAGGCTACTTCCGAACGAGACAACACAACGCGTAAAGTCCAAGTCAAAATTTAACGTGAGGGTTGGACACGGGAAACATATAAGCCTACAGGCTAAGTACTACTAAATGAAGCAGAATTTTAAGCAACCAAACTGTTGGTACGCTCCTATAAAAGACATGGATCCCAACTTTTGCTTTTTTCTATAGACAGAGCTGCACATTTTGAAGAGCAGCTGTAACTTCTTAACAATGAAGTTTAAAAAACAAGTATTGCCATTGGCTTAAATTGAAATGTTAGATGAGGATACAGTTCAAAATAACATTGACATATATATGATGAATAATATAGGTCCCAGCAAGGACCCCTGTGGAACCCCAGATAGCACTGGTTTCCAAGAGGATTTGCTACGGTTTAGAGTAAAACGCGGATACGAAGGTTGGGTTATCTGTGTGGCACGGAATCAAAAGCAGCGTCAACTCGCTGTTTTGCATTCAGAGCCTTTGTAAGATAATCCACGATCATGATGAGGCTGGATTAAGTGTCTCGTGAATCAATCTGAGACAAGAGCACCGTTTACATGATTATATAATTGATCTTAAACATGTTTATCAAAGATTTTTCCACAAAGATGAGCTAAGTGGATTTGTAGTTGTAACTCGTTGTGTTTGCCCCGGTTTTTAAAAACAGGAAAACAATTGCCTTTTTAAAATAATACCGTAACCGCGTAACAGTCCAGTTGAAAACGAGTCCAAATTATATAGGGACCCCGAACAATCTGTGATTTAAATAAGGAGTACTTAAAATAAATGAAGTATCACTCAATCAAGCAGAATATTAAGCAATCAAAATGTATTTCTCTTACAAAGTATGTAAAACATTTAATATACTTAGATCAGCTTATCAAGTAGTTTTCGCCATACCCAGCCGTATTTAAATAACGCGGTGACGTAAACTTTTTGGTTCTTCGCACAAAACACAATAAATCAAAGTCACGACATATCTCTATGTACATGTGCAATTATTAACATATAGTCGTGGTAAATAAAATATATAAAAAAGAACTCTTGGACAAGCAATTTGACACTCTAAAAACGTTCATTTATTTGATAGTTTGTACTGTTTTGTTTGATTAAGGTTGCACACCTTACTTAATTTATCCTCTTTTATTTGCTCACATGCCGTTTTGCCAGCCACAACGGGCGAAGGGAACCACCTTTGACGTAACATACATGCACAACAATGGCAATTCATGTCGCAAAAGAGGAATCGACAGTAAATCGGCTTTTTGACGCCTTTTAGCTCAGAGACGTCTTTGGCAAAATCACCCGCCCGAAAACTTAAAGGAACATCCTATTTACATTTTCTCATGCATTTCACAGCAGAGCATCTTTCTATAATATTGGTTCTAGACACTCGACCCTTAACTGTGGTCACCCTAATACCCCAACCAGTCACAGCAAAGTTAGACTTTCTGCCCAACGTCCGGTTTGTCTATTGATAACAATCTTAAATACTGTAAATTGTACAAGAGGCTGTATATAATACAAAACGTGACCTGGAAATACTTAGTCTTGTTGACTCACTAAAACTAATCTCGGTCGAGCCCCCCAAAAATGTAATTTCTTGATTAATCAAATGCATGCTATACAAATGAAAAAATATAAATTATACATATATATTCCAGAGCATTCATAAACTATACAACTAACAAATATAAACTATCAAATTGTTCATGTGACATATTTCATCAAGACTTGGTTTAATATTGATGATGTAATGTATATGTTGGGTTTATTGTATCATTCCAAACAATAAGTTTGTCGATAATTATTTAGGCTGCTATGTTTTATTTCTTTGTTTGGTATTGGGGTATTACGAAGTACTCCAGGATATTTTACTTATGTGACGGCGTGCCAGACCTTTCGGTGAAGGAAACCACCGTAAACGACGTTGGAAACATGCAAGACAGAACAAAACATTTACATAGCATTAACAAAACAGGACGCCACAACAAATCGGCAACCTGTGACCCTAAGTTCAGAGAGCACCAGTGCACAGGAATCTCCCACCAAACCACCCGCGGCTGTATTTTAAAGCACATCCTTAGACAGTCTTACTAGCAAGGCTGCAAATCTCTCTCATCAGCTGTGCACATCTGCCAAATATATTCAACCCACATGTATGCTGCTATTGATACACTGACTACTTAAGATAGTATATCTACGTTATCTACGTAATCAGGTTTTTTTGTCGTAATGCATTGTGGGTGAAACCAGGGGTCAATTTAAATAAGCATGGCGGATTTCAGAATTATTTTATGTCAAATGTCACTTTAGGCATTGCAAGGAGCCGTTTTTATCCTGAAGTTTCGTATACAAAGTGAATTTTCAACAAAGGTTCACGTAGCCGACCCCGATTTACACACAATTATTCACTGCAGAAAATATCTGATGACGTAGCTAAAGGGAGACCCTATTGGGGCAACGAGTTGTGAAATCAAATCTGTGGAAATACAATCTGATGACTTGAATTTCTTGCCCATGGCTCGTCTTCAGCCAAATGATACCGAAATGCGTTTTCGCTGGCCAAAGTACCGGACTTCTCTATGAGTAACTCTGCAAGTCTGCATTATGGAGAAGTAACTTGGAATAAAAAATAAAGAAATAAAATGGGTCTTATTTTAACAACAGATTTGCTGACTTTTTTGTAATCCTCAGGGGCATATATTTTCAACTGGATTGTGAGTGAAGTGCACTTATTTGCTATTTGACGTTAATCATCAATGCTTCACATCGCACCTACTTCTATCCGAGAACGACATTCAAGACAAACTAAATAATAAAAAAGCTCCTTTTCTTTGTTTCACAGTGACCTCCTATCATGCCTATTTTAATTTGTACCTGGTGTCAATAGGCAGACTAGAATCAAACAAAACCACAAATCAAGTGGTGCGTGTTAAAGCGCATATGAGCACATGCCAGTCTAATGGGTGAAGGACACCACTCAAACCACATTGACAAAACAGAAGACACCACTCTCCTATTGCAAGACGAAAAAGTCTACAATAACAAATTGGATTATTGATGCCAGTTAGCTAAGATAAAC
>JAVFBZ010109174.1:0-24928 GCA_032466195.1 Katharina tunicata | reverse complement strand
TGGGAAGGAAGAAAAGTGATAAGAGTTGCCTCCCTTGTTTCAAAATTTTATCACGTGATGAGAACTCGTACATTTGAGGTTGAACGCTGGCTTGCATCGTACGTTTGATTTATAAACTATAGGTTAAGTTTCTTCACTGCACCTGTGTTTTAAATTAAAAACTTATTGGTAAGTAACATTTTGTTTAGCCTGAACGCTTTTGCCAAAATAATATGCGTAAAGTGGCGGAACTTGCCGTGTTTGTCCATGATTTCGTCCATGAAGGCCGACTCCGGCAATCAACTTCCTTAGCAACGCTTGTGCTCAACGGCCTAAACACGGAGTTGAACAGTATAGTTGTGTATCTCCCTATACGTATAGAGGCCATTCGGCCTTATAATCTGGCTTGATCGCTCCACAAGCACACACATTGAAATATATGGAAGCTCATAGTGGCCACTCGCAATTTCGGTCAATTGGCATGCATAAACAGAAAATACTAAAACGCGAGATTAAATAAGTAAATCACGTGGTTTTTAAATCTTAATCTCGCCTTCCGGTGAAAGCATGCGCATGTCAAATGCACCACAAGAAACCGAAGCTAAAGATAGTAAATAAAGATATATTGTATTACTTTGTTGAAGAAATGATAAGCCAGTCAATCAAACAGTTGCAATATCTGCTGCAGAGATTAAAAAAAAAAACACACCGGAAAACGCGAAATTAAATATGTAAATCTCGTGGTTTTTAAGTTAAATCTCGCCCTTCTTAATATGAAAGAAAATTACAAAAACACGACAATAATATCGACTTTCTCTCATATGCATGTTTAAGACGAAAACGCGAGAACACGCGAGTACTCGACATTTAACAATTAAATCTTCCTGCCTCGTGCGCTTATGAATCAAAATTTATCTCCTGGTACATAGTGTGCACATTATTCGCTTCTTGCTATATGAAATTAGGAATATATAGGAATATCTTTTCTTGTAGTATTTTTAGGAGTTCAATAATTGGTAGCTGACATATATCATTAGCATAAGAACGCACTCATCAGTATAGGCATATATATATACCGTGAGCCTCTGTAGCTCAGTCGGTTAGAGCGTTGGCCCTGCTAGCCAGACACTCGAGTTCGAATCCCGGCGGAGGCAAGCACAATTTTCTTTCTCTACATTTATACAAAAATATATATACTAACTCGAAGCGATACATTTTTCAGGTTGTGCTTATTATCGCCCATACCTAATATCTATGTGTGTTACATATTCGCCACATATTTATCTTCACAATAATGTTACATGTATTGCCTTTTCTCGAGATGCGCTTAGGTTATCCAGAACAACTCGAGATTCAGGTTTATTAAAAACTTGTCTCTGATAATTGATCTAGAACATGAGATTATTTATCGGCTTTAATTAGTCGCAATCCCTGTGCCAGTTTGATTACTCGTTTTACAAATATATATACACTATAACGGGATACAGCTGTTATCTCGTCACGTATATATACTAAATGAAGAAACAAATGGGTGTTAGTTTTGAAAATGGCTCATGGCTAAGCGACTTACTAAAATTCATCACATTGTTCTAAAAAAAAGTACCACAAACTCATAAAAAGGCCACAAAACCTTGAATTAAAAGACATTGTGGCTAAAGGTTAAGAGCCACCATTAGCTTCTGTGCAACCTGGAACTCTCCTCAGTAGAACGTTAAAGGACAGAGGATTGGCTGTTAATGAGACTCGAGAGTTGAAAGGTTGGTGGATTGCAGAATTTTTTTTATTTTAATATAATACCTTGTGAAATAAAGCAATAGTTCAGTTGAAGCTAAAAAATGTATTTTTAATGATTTAAAAATTCCGCCAATTTCACCGTTTCCATGGAAATTTGAGAACAACCCAATTCTGAAGTGCTGTAGCTCAAAAAGTAGACGGACGCGTTATATTTATTTTCTACAATGTCCAAAGGGCAAGTATCTTTCTTTGTTGCAAGGTATCACACTATGCTCAATAATTTTTAAAGCAATAAAGAAATGCCGAATAGGTCCATAGTTTTAAAGCTCGATATTTCGACTTTATTTAGGTCATCTGGAGAGGTATGAAGCTTACACGAAAGATAGTGATATTTTTTTTTTTTGTTCATAAACTTTTTCGCTGGGTGAGCTCTGCAAAAACACTTCATACCTTGTAGGGTGATTTTCTTTGGTTCTTAGCTCGAAATAGAAAGACCCGCTCGATACGAAGACGATGGTACCGTCACTTTTATATACATCACAGGGTGGATAACGAAATCGCAACATAGCTAGTTGAAGCCAAATACTTAAAAACAAGAAATAATATCTTCTCTCTTGAAATTTATCTTCCTGGAGCTCCGAAGATACTGGTATAAAGTAGTTGCGGATTCTATACCATTTACTATTGATCCAGACATACATTTTTTTTTTTAAATTTGGGTTCACGTTTACTGTCGTACTCAAGGGTATTTCACTTATGTGTATATAGACACGGCGTTGGAAGTGATTGGAACAAATATCGTAAAAAAAACACACCCTGTGAATTCAGTATAGCTACGGGCCACTCGGGAGTCATCGAATGTACTACGCACATTATGATGACAGCAACACAACGGGAAATCACGCGAGGTTTGACCGATTGAGCCACGGGCAACTTCCCTTATATACCTGAATGGTTGACAGACCAGTTAAATTGCCGGCGGCGAGTGCGCAACATCGATAAGTTATCAGCTCAGTGACTACAAGAAGCTCCCACTGTGACAATTTAAGCCATATCACACGCATTATTCATTTGATTGGTGTTTAACGTCGTACCCAAGAGTATTTCGCCTTATTGACGACTTTGTGTTACCTATATTTGGTGGAAACGAAAACCCCTTAAAAAAACAACCCGAGAACTTCCATTATATACCGAAGGTCCACAGTGACAATCGAATCTATTCCGGTTACAGTGAACGGAACTCGGCAGTCCAACGCTCAACCACGGAGACACGGCGCTGCCTCACACTCAGTACAAAATTCACAAAAACACTTTAAATCATCAGAAGTTGAAGTGAAAGGGACACAATGTAGTGTGTAAGACATGTTAATCCGTTTGTGTGTTAAGTTTTCAGGGTTTTAACCTTTTTGGGATTCACTTCACAAAGAAATCCTAGCCTATAGACTGGACGTAATTACCATGACGACCATATATCTCAGTTATGTTCGTAATGGCAGTTCAATACGTTAAACGCATGCCAAGATTGCTTTGTGAAATTTGGTTGTCAACAATGCCAGATAGGAGTTTGATGGAACTGTTCCATTTTAGGGTAGCGGGGAGATAAACAAATCGAACATGTGATTTTCGACTGCACAAAAGCGTACAGAAAGGGCTATTTGCATGATGATTCTAACCCTTGGAAAATTCACATCTTTTTGCGTAAAAGAGGGTCGAAGAATTCTCATAGCAAAGATGATGAGCTCTTTTTGTGGAAGTTTGGTGCTTAGACCGAAAATAAATCTTAAATTTTGCTACAGTTAATAGAAAGAAAAGTGAACAATCATAATAATACCATAACGTAATTTCATGGTGGCGCAGATTTCAATATTGAGAGAAATACAGTTCACATATAAAATATATGTTTTTTCACCTAAACCACGTGAGCTAAAACACTGAAGAAGATTTAAAAAAAAATCTAATTGCGATAAGCACAAATATTTCATGTTGTGAAGCACACTACGACAGCAAAAGTCGGGAATGAATAAAACCATAGGTTAAATTCCCAATCTCACAAACGTAAAGCTAACGATATACTTCGTCTGTGGCGTGGTGTTAACCCCTCCCCTAGGAGAAGTTTAGAAGACAACATGGCGGGATCTATTTAAGTTTGAAGAGTGCAGGTGACGAGAATATTTTCGTAAACCGTGGAGATCAGCATAATACTTGACACAGTTTTTCTATAAGGAAACGGGACAACTCTCAAAAACTGGCCGTAATAGTGCTGAGACCTGTTACTATAATATGCCACTAGGATGGAGTTTTTCAATATGGAAAAGTAAAAATTGGACTAATGTTGCCATACTACAGGTGAAGTAATCTCCTTGAATAATACTTTAATCAAAGGAACTGCACGTGATCATCACAAAAAGCTGCTAACAGAGCACGACTGCTGCTAACACAGCAAAGCTGAATGCATTCGTGAAGCGTATATAGCCAACTATATGATGGCATGCCATATTGTGAGATTGATTGTATTGACATTAACAATACACATAAGAGGGTGCTTGTTGTCTATTGAGAATTTCCTAGATATGCCAACCTTGAAACACCTGTATGATCCGTATCGGATAGCCATACAATATCCATATCTCCTGCCAATAATTCAAAAGTAAAGACTGTCTAGATAGCCTAGACCCAGAAAACCCAGAGAATGTTTCAGACAATAAGATACTTGGAAGACAAATTATCTCCTAGTGTAATTTCCCTACGGAATAATTAGGACGATACCTGGATTATTTTCCTTTGCCCATAATGAACAAGCAGAGCATTTAAAGTGCCGACACTATAGGAATCAATCAATGCCAGTAAAAAACAAAGAATTTCACTATAAGCTGTATCGGTTACTTATGACATATTAATTTCGGATTTGATGAAATTACTGAGGCACTAATACTGGAACTTGAAGCAAACCATGACATCCAGTATGAATATTAAAGACCATCTACTGGCATGAAGATTGATATTACTAATCTAATTCTCTGCAACGATGTATTAAGAATTCTCCTTAAAAGGGAAATTCTACTGGTAGACTGTGGGAGCGCCACAAAGTCCCGTCTCCAGTCCCAAGCTTTGTATACCAATATACATACATATTGGCAAACTACTACGCCGATTTTTATTGGAAGAGACTCCATGCTAGGCCGGTCTCGAAAAACAATGAAATCAATTGAAAAAGCTGAAGTTAGTAGCAATTCCACTAAGGTTTAATACTAATTATACGCCAGTTTCCACGGTTGTAGGGGAAGATGGCAAACTAACACTGGAACGTCATATCTGAAAACAAATCTACCTCAACGGCCTTCGCGCTCAGATCCTTATTAGGCTTTAGATGGTGCAAGATTCTAAAATAAATTCTATAAAGTCTAAATGCTAGGTTCTGAAATGTCTGCGTGTCCCCTGATGATGGACATACGCTAGGGTCGATAAGAATTATCGAATTCCCGAAAAAAAGAGTCGGAAACACTTCTCTGTGTTCATGTATAATGTGCAAATATTCCCTGCTCAGCATAGCCCGTAGCAAATATTATCAGGTAATGTCGGGTCTGAACACACCAGGAATTGTGGGTGTGTTTATGGATATTCTTTCTTTCATATCTTTTCTGTGAATATATTTTCAAAGTAGCAAAGTAAAGCCGATGATCGGTAATCGACAATAGTCAAGCTCTGCCCCGTGCTTTTGTTTATCTTCCGCCATTCCCGAATGAAACATGCGCACTGGACACTCCTATCTGATCTTTTCGAACTTTTTTTATTTTCGAAAGAAAACAACAATACGGCTGATTGAGAGAATATAACTATTTATTTACAACACTGGGTTCAACATAGCACATTTTCTCATTTCAATCAGAAGTGTGTGAGCAATTTCATCTTTATTCATGCGCAAATTTCATAAAATGATCCCGAACTTTGGACACACCGCTAAGACTCATGTATAATAAACTGTTATACAACGGTCGGTGAATGTGACCCCTTTACTGCACAAACTGTAATGACAAACCTTGATAATCCTCATGATTTGTTTGTTTATTTGATTGTGGTCTTTGGCCGTACTCGGGGTTATTTCACTCATATTACGGACTGCCAACCAAATGTGATAGACCCAAACACGCTTGCAAGAAACAAAACGACGCGGATGCATACGTTCAGGGTGCAACTAACCTCAGAAGAACAGGACAAGGGTATTTGTCAAACAACCATCCGCGATAATTACTGCATATACGTTATAGCTCAAAGGTATTTCATTTATACGTGTATGACGGCGCTGTATTCCAACAGTTGACAGCGACTCTTAACCCAACCATAAAATGTGTACTCACTATAGTCTATTTTCTGTTGGAAAGATAATGTTTCTCCATGGCTAAGTATGACAGCATGAATATAATCTGGACACATTTACTGCTCTGTAGCTATAAGATCTCCTCAAAAATCACCACGATAACAAGAAATGAGTATCAACATACAAACATATACAAAATTGCATGTCACTAAACGTGATATACAAAATAACTAACATTCTATAAAACGTCATTTGGGTGAGTTTCATCGTAAACAAAAACGAATTTTCCCTGTAGTGTTAAATTGCATAATGTAAAATCCAAAATCTCTTCAAATAATGCAAAGACGTGTAATTCACACATTTTCAGTCAATGACATTCAAACTTCAACACAAAGGCCAATCACATCCTAATTTCCAGTTTGTCAATTTTCAGGCCACTTGAATCCTATATCCTTGAGACAAAGTCACTTTTTATAATTTTTTTGTTTGTAAAGAGAGAGAAAAAAATACATATGAAATATATTAGAACTGTAATACGTGTAAATGAGAAGTAACATGCAAAGGGAAACAATCTATGATACACTTTGAATTATACCACAAAGTTATGTCCCTTTCATTAAATCGATAACGCAGAGGTTTGCAGTTAGAAGAGTATTATACAATGGAATTGTTATTTTCTTTTCTGGAGAGTTTAAATCTCGCCTTGTACATAGGCGATAAATGCAATTACAGGAGTTTTAAGGGCTGTAGTTTTTTGTTGCTTTAAAATGTGTTCAATATGATCACAGGTTGTAAGCTAAGGCACGATAATAATAATGCATTTTTATGGATCACATTCTGCTTTCTATTTCTTGATCCCCAGATGGGGACGGGGGTCTTCTTGGCGGAGCATATCTCGGGGGCCTACTTATTGAGGCTTGGGGTCCAGGCCTTTGTTGGGGCATTTCTGTTTCATCAACAGGTTTCCATTCCTCTCCTTTAATGGCAGCCTAAAAAGTATCAGATTGGAATGAAGTTTGAACAATGTGTTAGTGCTTTTATTTGTTTGTAACTTAAAGTTACTTCACTCATTTGACGGTATCCCAGCCCAATACATGTAAGTGACCAATACCACCGTCAACAACACAGGCAACGATCCCAGCCCAATACATGTATGTGACCGATACCACCGTCAACAACACAGACACGATCCCAGCCCAATACATGTATGTGACCGCTACCACCGTCAGCAACACAGGCAACGATCCCAGCCCAATACATGTATGTGACCGATACCACCGTTAACAACACAGGCAACAATGACGCCAAAGGAAAGGATTTACAACTAAACACACAAAGAAATTGTCTTCCTGATGCCCCATAGCTCAGAGAGCATCAGTATGCAATTAGACTACTGTGAAATGTACAGTTTAAATGAACAAAGGAAGAGTCTGTTGACCTTTCATAATGTACTTTTTATAGGATGGGAAGTGCTGACAGACCAGGAAAAAGAAGGCTTAAAGTATTTATGTGTTTGCTTGATTGGTGTTTTACACTGTAGTCAAGGCAACTTCACTCTGAAAGGAAACCTTCCTCAGCATCACTGGCAAATAACAGCTTCATGATACCCCACTGAGCAGAGACACAGGATGCTCCCGTCAGCCACCCTCTATGCTGCATATGATCTGTTAATTGTTGATATAACAATAGTTCTGAACTTAACTTAACTACTAGCGTGTTTGGGTAAAATTTAGAAGCTTTTGATAATAAATACAGCTTCTGTAACCAAGTTAATCCAACAAAAGTTGAAACTTTAAGTTGAAACAAGTCGTCACCGTGACCGAAAAAACTTGTTACTTACCACAAAGTATATAATACTGGTGATGAGTTGACTGAGACCCCCAAGTAATGTAGGAAGGATGAACACACATGGCACACACAAACTGAACAGAACAACAACAAAAGACATCTTTAAAAAAAAAAAAATTTAAGAAAAAATAATTTTAAAAGTTTAATTTATTTTTAAAGTGTCAAAGGTCTTCTCAAAGGGATGCCATTGGTCATGACCAATTTGAGCTAGTAGAAACCTAGAAACCTAAAAACTATGCAGTGATCACCACAGCCACTGGGTACTTCCCTGATATCATTTATATACCTAAGGCTGACAATGGGATTCTATTGATTAATTGGTGTTTCAAGGGTATTTCACTTATATGATGGTGCTGTATTCCAAAAGTTTACAGCGACTCTTAACACCACCATAAAATGTGTGGTCACTTTAGTGTTTTTGCTGTTAGAAAGATAACAGATAAGGTTCGTCCAGTGCTATAGAGTATGACAGCATGAATATAATCTGGACACATACTGCCCTTAGCCAGAGGGCACAATGGGATTTGAAACCTATACCGCAGAATGTGAAGGGACTCAGCAGTCCAACGGTCAACCATCCGAGCCACATAGTGGCCTTAGATGTTGTAAGAGATGGTGAATGTTTAGGGCTGATCCACCTAACAAATCAGGATTCTATGTCCGTCAGAAGGACTCTTATAAAAAATCAAATGACCAATATTCTCTGATATGAATTTTTTTACTTAAATGTACTTTCATAAAAAAATTATCCTCTTTCGGCATTGTACAGGGACAATTTATATAAAAAACAGCTGTTGTCTGGACATTGCTACAATCTTAATAATCAACCTGCTTGGTCATCCATTTTTTTTATTTTCCCAAAAAATCTTATAATTTTCTGGATAGAACGCTGCAGCTATCAATTATTTTCTATTTGAAAGTAAAACACACAGATTGTTTCTTAGTGCTTTTACTATCAATTTAACAGAGACTTCATAATTTCAATTTTCAAATTAATTAAATTTTATAGGATACATGTACCTCAGGTTGGCTCTTCCTAATCAAAAATATTTTCTCCTACAGTGTTTTCTCCTCTCCTATGTTGTTTGCTTGTTTAATAAATAAATTCCTTAAATATAATAAGGACTAAAATATTTTTGTAGGCTGACTAAATTTTGCCATTGAGATAGATGTACAGGTACTTACATTAAATGAAAGATGAATCTAACAAAATAATTCCGTGTCAGTGGACCAAAACAGCTGACAACAGTCGCCAAATACTTCTGATATCTGAAACAAATGTTTGATAGATCGATTTGGGGTTTACACCGTACTTAATACTATTTCACTCAAAGGGTGGGTTGCCAGCCAGATGGCTGAAGGATTTGTTTGTTTGATTGGGGTTTTATGCTGCACTCAAGGTATTTCACTTATATGACGGTGTGACAGCCCAATTGGTGAAGGAAACCACCATAAACAATGCTGGCAACATGCAAGACAGGACAAAACATTTACATAACATTAACAAAACAGGACACCACAACAAATCGGCTTCCTGTACCCCTTAGCTAAGAGAGCACCAGGGCACAGGCGGCTCCCACCCAACCACCCGCAAATGGGTGAAGGAAACCACTCAAAACGAAGCTGGCAAAACAGAAACACCAGAATCCATTTACTGTGATTTACAGGACAAAAAACAGGAAACTACAATAACTTGGCTTCCTGATGCCCCTGAGCTCAGAGAACACCAGGGCAAAGGACGCTCCAAGCCAACAACCCGCTGAAAATTAAGTCAACAAAGCATGGTTTGTTTGGTTGACTATGGTTTTACAATTACTCACTCACATGGGTGACACCGTGAAGACAAATACTGGGTGACACCGTGAAGACAAATACTGGGTGACACTGTGAAGACAAATACTGGGTGATACCGTGAAGACAAATACTGGGTGAAACCGTGAAGACAAATACTGGGTGACATCGTGAAGACAAATACTGGGTGACAACGTGAAGACAAATACTCTCTATTCACTTACATGGTCTGCCAGCCAGCATACTGCGTGACCAAACAATCCCCAGCATCTGGTGCAACAGTCTTTGTAGAAATCAAGGACATGACAACTAGCTGAGCAAATTAACGGTCCAAGAAGGCAGGGCAACAGGGCAACTGGACAAATGTGGCAACAGATTAGCATCATGTAACCCAAAGCTTACAAAACAGTGAGCCGTTAAATCTTTCACCACCAACCAGCTAGTGTTTATACATGATTTCAAGTAGGCCTATAACAGGACAGACGGACACTGGCTGAGTAATTAAATAATTAAGTTGATAATACTTGCTTTCTTTCAATGGTACGTCCCTTCTGTCTTTTCCCCCTGGGGTACTCCAACAAGAAGATCAGCAAGCCCATGACACTGTGGATGTCAAGGAAAATCTCCTAGCACCTGGCATCTACTGTGTTACTTATGAGCATTTAAAGTATTCAATTACGTCACATAATGTTTGCTTGGTGAAAAGTATGCTGATGAGAGAATAATCCATGCAAAGTTTGTAAAGTACTTAACTTGAACATAAAACTTGGATAATGTATCTTTGACATTTTTATATCATTTGCAGTGTAGTCAGTAATCTATTAACCTGTGGCCGGTTGCTCAAAGCGGTGTTAACTTTAAGCCATTGTTTTACGACGTCACATTATAATGGTATTTCTTTGTGACGTTACAAACTTAATGCTGGGTTATCTTTTGAGCAACTCAGCCCTGAAGTATGAAATGAGCAATTGACACATATCAATGGCATTTCTCGTTAGAGGGCGCTACTTTATCAATCCCTTTAGTGTGAGCTTTAATGTTGTTGATGTGTGTATATGTATATGGTCAGCTTCATACTTCTGGCTAAAAGACTTCTGATATAGGTTACTAAGTACTGTGACCTCAAGCATCAATTTGTACATGAAAATACAATTAAAAAAAGGACAGAACCTGATAAAACAAAATATGTATTCCATTGTCATGTGAGTTTGTTGGTTAACCTTAAATCATCATAGGCATCAATTTTTGTCGAGCAGTAACAAGCAAAACAATAGTTTATCTGTCAGACTGATAACAAGAACATAACAAGAAAACTGAAGTTGATTATGGACATAAATTTTTGTCCACTTCATGAAAAAAAAAAAAAAAAAAATGAACTAAACTGTAGGCTGGACTTGGACCGTACAGAACAATCATTTGTCTGTCCGACTGATGCAGTCTTTCACAAAAAGAAAAGAAAGTTACAGAAAGGATACATTGCATAGATTCCGATCTGCCATCTATTGAACTGACCTGCGACACCGGTGAGCCCTCCTAGAATGATCACTGAAACAAAAGTCATCAGAATTTTTATTTTGTACGGAATCTATTATCTATTTCTACTAACTGATTTACCTGTAGATAGATGTAAAGATTGTTTGACCTGAACTAATTTTCCTGTGCCCTTGTGATCTCTGAGCCAAGAGGCATCAGGAAGCCATGTTGCTGTGGTGTCCTGTAAATGTAATGCGGCGTCTTGTGTGTTGCTCAGGGTAATCAGAATTTCAGCTAGGATTTTTAAATTGGGGCCTAAAGGCAATTATTGTGAAGAAGGTTTAATCGGCACACAGCCAGAGAGCTCATTTATGATAGGCGACGACACTTTTTTTTTTAGTTACAAAAAGTACAAACAGTCAAAAGACTTTGTGAATCTTAAATTCAAGAAAGCATTGTTCAAAACCCCAAATAACAGTTCCTTTTGGTGATTTTTTTGTTTTTTTTATTAAGAACAAAAAGGTATTTTTTTGGTGAAAATCGGGGTTTCAGATTTTTTGTGAAGGGGCCTGTCTTCGGCCCCAAATGGGGTCTACCTGAATCCCTGGTAGTGTTCATTGTCCATTGGACTGGCCTTCCATCATATGAGTGAAGTTGCAAGTACATAAACTCAAACTGTAGACCTACTGTCTATCAAGAGTTATGTCCCCTTCAATGTGAGTCCAAAATAGGCAGTCATCTCGTGTAATAATAAATAATAATAAAACAAAATTTGTCAATATGTAAGGAGTTAGCTTTCAAAACTGAGAGTTGTTGTGTTGTAATTCCTGCAAATCCTGTAAGTGACGCGATGATAGAAATGGGTCACAGTCACAGACTATGAAAGCCAAACTCAGTATCAGGGAGTCCTAACTAATTTTATGTTCCGATATGTTTGCATTTGTAGATAGCATCATGTGACTTGTCACGGCGGAAATTCAATCAGTGACAGGCATAATTTATAAAGGATTGATCATGTGGCTTATTCAATCTCATTATGGGTAAAAATGACGTCTTTTGAAAGCTAACTTCTTCTGTTTCGATGAATTTTGTTGGAATTTTAAGCTTATATCTTATTTCATGAGATGACTGCCTATTTTGGGCTCAAATTGAAGAGAGCATAAATCTTGACAGACAGTAGGCGTTTATTACTTGCAAGGGCCATATTTTTTTCTTAAAATGCTACAAACTGAATCCCGTCCGTAGGGTGACCTTTATCTAAGAGTAATTCACTGTAACTCTCTGTCCTATAAATGTCAAATTTATTAAATATCATAGGAGAGTTATTTCTGGCACTAAATAAAACCTCAATGAAACAAATCTCTTGACACTTTTCCTCAATTAAGAGCTTCAACTAACAAAGGATGATAAACATTCTATGCAGGCTTTCGTGATTAAATTTATTTTATATAAGTTTTTTGGGGTTTGCTTAATTGGCAGATCATATTTACAAAAACTGATATTTTTTTTTTACAAAAAACAAGATTGAAACAAAAAGGAGCATAACTCAAACCAGTGAAGATACATATATATTATTGACTTAATTTCGATATATTCTCCAAGTTTGTGTTGATCAGCTGTCAGTTTCTTAATCAGTTAATCTTACCCAAAGCGCTGACGATGGCTTGTTCGTTAGCCCACATTGCCCATTCGATCTTTCCCATCTTTTCCTGTTTACAAACTTTTCAGGAATGATTCACGAATGATGAGCCCTTAGCAATTACACGACAAAGTTACTCATGATTTTAAAATCACATTTGTTTCCGCCATGCTTTACTTCCTGATACGTCGTTCTTTCATTTTCGTTTCCGTGAAATGCGCGCCACAACAAAACCAAGCTAAACTGTATTCTAAAAAGGTAAAACGAAACTTCAACTGAAACGGAATTTTGAAAAATATGTCTGAGGCAACATTTTTTCTGAATTTTCTTTTGATATCGTTACAATTAGTTTAGTTCATCCTTAATTTGTGAGTCAATCGAAAGTATACATAAATTTCATCAAAAAAGAGAGAGAAAAAACAAGCTAAAAAATAAACACATTCACACATGATACATATATGTATGTTTGTGATAAATATACAATTAGTCTTTAATTCATATATAAACCACTCCCGGTACATTTTGTATCAGAGTTTTGCCTGATAAAAAAATAATGACAAGTTATTTCACATTGAAAGAGTCGAAACAATCTCTTTACTGTTCTTTCAAAATTGCAATGGTCAAGGGGTAATAATGCAGCTTTTCTTTAATTTTACAGTTGACAAAGTTATGTCCCCTTGTCCGACACACCTCTATTTCAAGGGCTGCCTTGTTAGCGGAAAAAATAAGACATTTGTTTCTACAATCACTATAAAGTGACCTTTGTGCTGTTTGTCTTTTTTTAAATTATCACTAAATATGAACAACTATTGAAATCCGTAAAGAGAAAAAAAAAAATCGGAATTCATCGAATGTACTGCACACATCATCTCAGACGTGATACGATCATCGCCATTTTAGCTGGAACTTTTTCACAGCCGGCGGGTAAATTTGTCAATGTAGATAGATCCCAGAGTTTACATTTGTTTTACATTCACAACATAATTTACCCCTAAACTAAACATTGTGCATCTAAAGCCATAATAAATTCGCTCGTTAATCCCATGTTTCCTTATGTGCTTATTGTGCATACGGTGGTAAAAAATGTATCATTTTGAGACATATTCATACTCACGGCCGAGCTTAGTGCTGGCAGCAAAATAACGAGAAATCACGCAAGGTTTGGCCGATTGCGTAAAAGCTTCGAAAGTTGGCCTTTGTGTTTTTGTGATGAGCTAAAGCTGAAATTAAATATGAACGTGTCCAAAATCGTTCGTTATGTCAGATATTACACAATTTGCTATAAAGATTCAAATATATACTTATAATGGATTATGATCTGTGATTGTGGATCGATAATAGATCGCCAAGGATGCCTGTTTACGGGACCAAAAAAACACACACTTAAATTAAAACCAGATTGACATTTATATGACCTTATTTAACTCTTACATAAGCGAAATACTTGATTTAAAAAATATATACTGGCCAGGTTTTTGAAGTGTATAGATTTGATTGTGCTCCGCCTTATAATTTCACCCGTTTTCGCTTGCAAATCTATCACACATGGGCATATTGTTTATCTGCCAATTCATGTGTCAACCACTTTGTGTGCTACAACACGTTAATATAGTCTTCCGTTTTCGTTATTGATAAAATCCGCAAGATACAATACGATGGCCGGACATAATAACATGGTGTTGAATTCAAAGTTTTAGACGCCACACACAAATCGGCAGTCTAATTAATGTCAGTTAATAAACAGGTATATATGTTTAAAGGTACTATACCGCAGAATTTTGGCCAAAAATCGACTGAAACGAATTAAACCGGGCTTTCTATATTTTTCTAGTATGGCCCAAAGTATAAGCTCTCATAAAATAATAATAAATAATAATAGAGGATGTAAAATCTATAATGCGGGTCACATTATAGATTGTACAGACTTTATTATTATTTTAATGCGGTATATCGCACAAAGCCTTAAATCCTTTATTATTATTTTAACACGGTATATTGCACATTCTCGAGGTTGATATTTTCTGAAAGCTTATACTTTGGGCCATACTAGAAAAATATAGAAAACCCGGTTTAATTTTTGTCCGAAATTCTGCGGTATAGTACCTGTAACTATTGATGGCATAATAAAGCCGAAATATATTATCTATACCAACATGATGACTTACTTTGTTCGGAGTTTCCCTTATTTTATAGAGATTCAGCATCCATTGCTTCAATATTATCGTAGACACATTTAGTAATAGTAAAAAAAAGTAAAAAACCTGAACTTAATCATGAATGTGAAATAACCTGAAGTTCGACGCAATCAAAACAAACAAAGCCATTCACTCGAATTTACAGAATTAATAAATTAAGGAATTTTATCAGCGAGAAATCGATAAACTGAAATTGGTGTTATCTGCTTAGTTTTCAGTGTGAACCAATGGTAATAATTACAGTAATTAAACTGTGATTGATCCTCAGTGGATCCGGTAAGCATACGGACAAACATATTGAAAACTTTTAGCGTGGAAATATCTATAAATAACAATACAAAATCGAATTAATGATTATTGATGCCGTCCTGAACAAGTTGCTATACCGGATGACTTGGTAAACGTGATAATATCTAAGTGCTTATTCAGATAGGTTTATTCATGAGTTATCGAGCATATAGGCCTAACTACTTTCTCAATTGGATTGAATATCTCTGTGTGTCTAAGTCTTTATTGTCCACAGATCTGGTTAACAGTTTCATTTCTCTGGCCTCTATTTTATTATCCATCTCCCATGCATCCATTTTCTTTAATAAGAATCCATTCGTCTGCCTTATCTCATGTGAATCTGTGCTTGTCGGTTCCCTCGTCTTATACACCAACGAAAATCCCGTTGGCTGCGGAGATCCCGGGGTGAATATTATGAAGTTCCTCCCGATTTTCCACCAATACAGCAGTTCTAATTTTTTCCGTGAAATACTCTTGAGTAAGACTTTAAATCCCAATCGTATACATAAGTAAGATAATTTTTGCAATCTCAATCCCGTATTGAGTCTTTAGAACACATGTATATGATCTGTTAAGAGATACGAACTCAGCTCGCCTTGATTTACCAATGCAAGGAACCGTTTAACAATAACCAAACATTTAGTAATTTAATTCCGCATCTAAATTAGCCCGAGTCTGTTTTAATATGACAGTCCCATCTCACATCAGTTTTTTGTCCTTTTTTTGTCTGTTTGGCTATTCATGCATTTATGTTAGTCGCATATATATGTTCGTCTACACGATTGTTCATTTCGTCTGCAACATTACCTGCGTCCTTTTACGCGTGTTCCTTCTTATCCCTGGGCATGGCAAAAGTCCACTGGAGTGACATGCTGGGCTTATTTCGCGTACCATTTCAGAAGTCTTATTTCCTTAAGCTCCACAACCTAGAATGCACTGTTGACGTCGTGTACAGTTAATTCTTAGTAAGTTGGTCTATTCCTATGCATCGTCGAATTAAATTCCGCTCAAAACCGCAGTTCAACAAAGAACGAGAAATAAGGAATCATAAAGTGCTTCATAGCGAGCTGTATTATATATATAGGCCTACATCCTTTTTATTTTTTAGCTGTATTCCAATGGACGTGGTAAGTAGAGCTTATGATGCTTCCCACGAAAAGAAGTTGTTTTGTACATACAATTTGGTGCAGAGTAAGTATTGACAAGGGTGCAGGTAACATACGTTTAGAACAGGATTTCTTTTAAACTGGCTTCCAGATTCTAATTTTGTTTTATTTTTGTATACTGAATCAAGCATCGTGACTTTGCGCTTCGTATCTGATCTGGATTGCCAAACACAAGCTACAAATTTTACATTTATCTTCCAAATTGCCAACTGTTTTGGTAATATATAATGTGCTGATAGTTAAGGTAACCATAGCAGCAGACTTAGGCCACTATGTATATGTAAAGATAGAATATGAACAATTCAAGTTTCACCCAGTTGAAATGCTGGGCTCAAGATTTAACAATACTAATCCAGACGTTCCGTCCATATACATATTTTAACCTAGTATTTGGTCATTTTGAAAAATATCATGTGTCATTAAAGTAATGCCAGCAGCCAACATCGGAATTCAACCAAACGATGAGAAAAAACTTCAGTGACATCTTTAGGATTGGTTTTTACTTACCTGTTCACTCAGTGCTAATTAAGTTCGACATAATTTTGAACGAGACGGTAAACTCAACGTTTTCGACGCTCGATCGTTTATTTACAAATTTCATTGCATTAAGCAAAAGATAATAATTAGTAGGTTAACAGGCAGGTTACTTGACGTCTTTTAACAGCATTGTCGCATCAATATATTAGCAGAAGGTCTACGTCTATTTGTTTGTCAACGTTTGACAATAAAATTACTTATTTTTCATTTATAGTTATTATGAACAAAACTCCAGTTAAATATGTGTTAAATTGTCAAGAATTTACAATTAAATTACATAAAAAAATTGTATTAAAAAACAATGAGAAATTGATTGCAGTGTAGTTTGTCTTGAAACTAGTACATTACTGCTTCCAAAAGTCACAAGAAGGGACATATGCTATACTATAGCATATGTTTATAGCATAATTATGTCTATAGCATAATTATAAAAATCAATTGGACAGGGAGATTACTGAGCAGAAAATTATTCATAAATTTGATTGTGTAGAATTAGGACTTAACAATGATTATGGCTTTATGTCACACTATAGGGATTAGCGTACCCACTCCAATTTGCTTGGCTATTTACTTTCATTACTGTTTTGACTGTTGTGAACACAACATGCTGACTTCATGTTCCATTGTTTAAATTTGTATCTACCCAAGCTAATAGTACTCACTATTGTTATTTCTCTGTGTATATACCTATGTTGTTTATTCCACTTCGCACATCCGAGGAAGTGGGCTTGTGTCCACAAAAGCTCATGTGTAATATATCTAGTTAGTCTCAAAGGTGTTGTTTCTGTAACTTTGTCTCTATACTATAGATATACAGTTGGTAGGGGCATTTTATTGACAATAACAACATTATAGAATACAGGAATGACTCGACAAAACATCGTTGGTAAGTTACTGGGCTTATTCTCTTCAAATGTTTAAAATGAAATGCTTCTTGTAGGGAGGTTGATTGTTGGAGGCGGCACTTTCCTGTGTAGATTAGATTTGACACAAATTGTGCCAAACGCAAACGGAGTCATTGCAATTGAAATTCAAAACCACCTTGCCCGTCTGTAAAAGTATACCTGGCCGACTGACTGAAAGGGAGGCAAGCTGATAATTTACCTGCACCTGATTTTTGCTATTTCAGTCGACAAAATATTGATCTAAAGGGTTTAATCCTCAACTGTCATCTAATGTCATCTAATGTCATCCCGAAGGAACAGTCTAAAAGGGGAACCTGCTAAATTAAGAAAAATCTCAATTGCCTCATAGATCACGTAGGATTCAATCAACATCTAAGATACGTAGGTTTGTGTGTCCTGTATTAAGAGAAATCCTCAACTTAAAGTCACTGATCAGAGACCGATTAATCAATTTTGATCTCGCTCGATTACATTCATGAATGAAACGAATTGGAAATTAATTGATTTAAAACTAAATGGGAATAAATGTGTTTCAGCGTATGGCTTCTTCACCGTTTCCTATAGGCTCGATCTGCATTCATGAATGAAACGAACTGGAAATTAACTGATTTAAAACTAAAATGGGACCAGATGTGTTTCAGCGCATGGTTTCTTCATTTCCTTGGCCATTTAATTCGTCGAGTTGCTCATTTTGTTTTATGTGATTTTATGCCATTTCCACCTTAAAGTCACATACATGAGACTTTGTTCGGGTTGCGTACAAAGCTTGTACGGACCAGGATAAATATAGCAGTTATTTGAATTTAACGTAAGGAGGGCTGGCCATATTTGCTCAGAATGACTGATCCAGCCGCGGTGAATGACATTGTTTGTAACGAGCCAACATTTTGAACCTTGGAAGGGGTGTGGCTAACACGGTTGACTAGGAGTGACGTCGGTACATGAAAGTGTGTCTGAGCTGTGACAGCATACGGACACATTTCCAATTAAAAATTCTGACAGAAAATTCAGTTTTTAGTTTTTCAGTTATTAAAAACCCTACAAAATTTGATTTTGGAAATATTGGAAAGCCTCTAATTTGTACTTGAGAAAAATATTAATTTTTCATGAGATTCTGTGATAGTGCAAAATTCAGAACTTTTGAGTGCGGATGTTACTTCAAATGCGGGGATCTTAAAATAGGCCAGCAATGTTGGCAAATAAGTTAATTGCAATTGTTTTTCTCGGTTACTTTTTATCCACATTTCTTTTGCACCTGAGTATATACAAAACACAGCAGAAGATATATTGTATGAAAACTGCAACGAAAGTTGGAAGACTAATGTGGAGTGGGTCTTAAAGGAATGTAACATATACAGGCACTTTATGTCCGCATCATGGACTGGCATTCATAACAAAAACGCTGCATTCCGAATGTATGGGCCTTTAAGATAGTGTATCACAACTGCAGGAACCAGGGTGAAAAATCCATCGTTTCTAGCTGGTCAAAATCGATAAACTATGAAACTGCACGAATCGGTAGTGAATTTATGGTTCTCTTAACTAGAAGATCAAAGACCATGCTGACAATTTGCGTTAACTATCAGTTGACATCAAGTCACTTATCTAAAGTTACAGCCAGACGGAATCGGATCGGAGAGCACAGATTTGAAGAATCCCTAACGTCTGCTTGAGTAAATTGAAGTTAACCATTTCCTCCTTGCCAGTTCCCTCTCCAGAAAATGGGTTTGTACTAAGAGTAACACTTAAATACAGAAAATGCTGTATACGACAGTTGAATAGACCGCCTTTCAGTCCTGAAAATAACCATAACGGATTCTTGTGAAAAGAGACTTCGTGCACAAGTCTCTGTACAATTCTAGATATCTAACCTTACTTGAATAATAATTTACAACGATGACCCGCACAGGCTCTTTTCAGGAAGAATATATTTACGAAATTGTCTTCAAGACAAAAACCACTACTACTTCTGAACAAATTGTTAAATCTTTCACTTTTCCCGCTGATTCCAAGGCGTAAATACGAGAGTTTTACTTATTGGTGGAATCGGGGTCCTTTCTAAACATAGATATGTGACAGGTATTCCATAAATGTACAGAAAGATAATGTGTATGAGATTCTAAAGGACACATTTGCTCTTAAAAAGAAATACAAATAAACCGGAATTCAAACGTTTATTTCTTTACTTTCCGACATATACAAATAGTTTTAGAAATTGATTGAAACGCTGATGTACCCAATAATCAAATATTATATTCTAGTATTCTTGGCCACCGAGTCGTAAGTGACTAGTTTCAAAAGATACCTCATTTGACGACCATTTTCAAACCATTTTCAAAAGTTTTCTACTTCAATTTGCAATGTACAAATCGGTTTCTTGTGCTACATAGCCGAGAGACCACCAGAACGTGTTTATACCAAGCATTCAACGGAACCATGATTTCCAAGTGATAAATGAATCTTTCCATATTGTATTGGTTAATTGTATGCGACCTTCAAGCGACAAGCATTATGGCTAATATTTGTAGACTAATATATCAGTTGCTTCCATTACAATGGATATCAATAAAATTAAATAGTATTTGTATAACTTGATTATTTTATTCGACGTGATGGACGGTATTGGTGTTCCGTTAGTAAAAACAAAAGGTAACGGTCTTAAAAACTGGACAGAAACGTTAAAACCCACCTACCTGTATTAAAAAGGTTTCAAGCATGGATTGGTTACACTTAAACTTATTCTTGAGCATGATCTCTCTTCTTTGAAATCAAGGCAATAATTATCAATTCAGAAAGGCCTATGTTTTAATTTTATTTTAAGACTATTACACCTGAAACAAAAGACATAAGTTCGTTTATTTTCGTAACTATCAATCAGGAGATGGGATCAATGGAGAGTTCTGAATGTAAAACTGGAATCATTCTGCATTGGAAACTTTACCCACAGGCTGTGAACAGGTTCTAGCTGAAATGGCGATCACCGTATCCAGTCCGAGATGATGTGGGCAGTACACTCGATGAGTTCCGAGTGAGGACTTCAGACAACACAGAAACTAGTCTTATGTTCTTAACACTATTCAGGAATCTTCTGCGAGACTTCTCCTCCAAGGTATCAACGCACCATTTAGCTCCTCCCAAATAACACCAGGAATAGGTTTTCATGGCTTTGCGAAACTGATTAGAATTTTTGTTTTGGTGTATGGCACTTCCCCATTCTGTTCGAAATTATAGTGTGACATTTGATTAAGCTTTTAGGCCCTAATGTGCAACCCCGAAAAATATCAGGGAATCAGAGAAAATGGCAAAATTACACACTCAAGCTTTGACTCTGACATCTGTCGTAAAACCGAAACAAAGCGAAGTGTGCCACAAATGAATCCCCTTTAATTCGGGTTTTGAATGAAGATATCCAGTAATTTTACATGTTTCTATGAATTAATTAAGTTTTCAAAAAGCACAACGAACAACTGCCTTCTGTTAAATATCGACTGCCGTTAGAAAAATGTTTATTATTTATTAAAATTTGTAATAATCGAAAAAATATCCTTAAGCTTTCTTCAGCTATTAGAAGTTTGAAATGTGATAATTTTTAGTTATCATTGAACACTTAATTCCAGTACAAAGCCATTCGTATATAAAACCAATAACGGGATTCCAAAAACGCTTCCGTTCTAATTCACTAGTTCAAACGAACAAATTATTTGCTTTTTGTTTCACTCGCCTTTATTCACATAATAGGTAGACCAGGCCGCGACACGTAGCGATGCGTGGACCGTTTAACGAACAATGGCACAAAAATAAAATGAAATCGAGAAACAATATAAGCTTAAAACCTTCGACACCGGGCGCCACCCAGGTAAACCCCAGAGATAAACTTTTGAAAAGGAAAAACTATGGGGACCCTGTGTCCGCGTCCGTGCGGCCAAGTGCCTCCAATTTTGGGCGGCGGATCCTCACCCTAACATAAAATAGTAACGATATTAAATCGAAAGTTTACAGCATCTTCCTTCTAACTGCGTTCACAAGGAGAGATCTGGAACTCCGTTGGTGGATGTTGCACTTGCTGCTCTGAAGGGAAAGCTATACACTCCAAAGTGACGGGGATGTTTATACCTGCCTTACTTTAATAACGTTTAAAGACGAGACAAGGGTAAATTTACTCAATAACCTAGTTGTTTGTATGAAAAGTAAATGTGTTACTCTGAAAAATTAAAGGAGATAAATATTCTTTGTTGAAAAAAATATGACCGATATAAATAGGATAACGTTAAGCTCTAATTAACATATTGTTGTAAAGCGTATGTCGGCCAGAGAAGTATTGACCAGAGCAATTAAACCTAGATATCTGTAACAAGAAAAAAGTCCATAGTTAATAATGGAACAGCTAAAAATCACCAAACCCCCGAAAAAACTGAAAATATAAGATTAGTTTAGTTATCGTTAAAATCAGAGGGCAGTACTCTCATTGCGCAGGCCTGATCGTCGATATTCCTTTGCTTCATTCATATGCTAGTTGTCAATCCGTCCTTCATGCCAACAGACACCAATTATTTAACATCGGCTCGCATCGATAACAAATATATGTATGTTCAACACGCCGCGACATTTTTATTCTGGTGAAAAATGATTTATTCATAAGCAAAAATAAATAAATAAGAATCGGGGTAACCACTAACCAGTAAACAATAATGTATTCTTTATTAATCTGGGCCGGTATTCATAAACATACTTAAGTCTAAGTATAACACATACGTACCACCTAAGATAGGTGTCACGAGCAAGTGGTATTCAATATGCTACTTACCCAATGTGTTACACTGAACTTTGTTCTTAAATCTAAGACACCCCCCAAGGGTGTCCTAAGTCGATGTCCGTTCGCCATAAACTCTATTTTCCATTCATTTTGGACGCGACAGCCAAGAGGAATGGCAGTATTTTTGATAGCACAAGAACAGTTAGTTAGAAGGCGTCCGATTCGTCGCGAAAGGGTCTTTAGAGAATATGACAATGTTGAGTTGTACCAGCGATACCGATTTGACCGTCAAACTATTTTGGAGCTGATAGATGTTGTCGGAGATGAACTCGATCCCATCACCCTACGAAACCACGCATTGCCAAGGGAATTGAAGCTATTAGCAGCTTTACGCTTTTATGCAACCGGATCGTTCTTGTTGACTGTAGGCGACACAGTACACGTCTCACAGCCAACTATGAGCCATGTCGTTACCCAAGTTACAGCCGCTTTGCTCCCTTTACTGCCAAGAGTCGTGAAATTTCCGAGGAATCAAGACATTCCCAATATCGTTGATGAGTTTTATGAGATTGCCAATTTTCCCGGAGTTATTGGCCTAGTAGACGGGACGCACGTGTGGATTTTGGGCCCCACCCAACACGAGTGGGGATATGTTAACACTCAAGTAGTGATGGATGCTAGATACCGATTTATCAATGTAGTTGCAAGATGGCCGGGAAGTACTCACGATTCCGTTATTCTACGAGAAAGTGGCCTTGCAACAATATTTGAGGAACGAAATGGCGAGGAGCTACTTTTAGGTGATAGTGGATATCCCGTGCGACCTTGGCTGATGACGCCATTTCTTAATCCAAATACGCCACAGCAACGGAGGTACAACAGAGCCCACAAGAGAACGAGGTGCTTGGTGGAAAGAGGAATCGGCCAATGGAAAAGACGATTCCATTGCTTGCATGGGATGTTGAGGCACACACCACAGAAATATTGCGAAATCATTGCTGTCTGCGCCCTTCTCCACAATCTTGCAAAAGACAGAGCTTTGCAAGATTTTGAGGAAGAACCAATAGAACACCGTCCACAACCCTTAGTCGACCCAGCAAACGTGATTGTTTTGCCGGACAGGATTAATGGGACTGGAAGAAGAGATCAAATTGTCAATACCCACTTCCGATAAATGTTAGTGAAATGAATGACATAAAGAATAATGTTTATCATGATTGTATTTCAGCATTTGCATGAAGTTACAACAATTCAAAGATTTGTAAAATTGTAGTTTGAATGTGGCACTTGATTACTTCCATAGTTGGTAGTCATAAATTGTCCATAATCTAACTTTTGCTTCTTTAATTGCAGTACCTCTATTTCTAACGATAGCTTGTTCTTTTCCAATTGTAGTTTTTCGATCTCGATAATGTGGCTCGAGTCTTCTCGAGAACCAAAAGATCTTTGTGCATCTCTGTAACTTCTGCAGCAGCGTCATCACATTTACGTTTGTTTCTCTTTTCAGTTTTCTCAGGCAATGGCGGGCATATCTTGAACGGTAATGTTGCAGGTGGATTGAGACGTCGAGTTGTCGTGAGACGTGTCACAGCTTCATTATTTATTGATGGGCTGAAAACCAAATACAAATTTGTGTAAATAAGATGCGCTATTCTAGCTACTCTTTTTATAGTATTACATTAACATGTAAATTACTGTATAAATTGGTATTAATGAAAAGCTTGTCAGTTCCAATCTCAATCGTACATGTTGTTCAATACCTTGTAGGACTAATGGAAATAGCCAATGTTGAAGGATCATCCTGTGTCAAAGTTGCAGCATGTGATTTGGCTGGTCAGAACATCCTGCATCTTTTCTGGAACTGTCGATACCACCTTCTATACCATGTACAGTTGGATCGTCTTCTCCCAGTATTGCGGCCACTTTCTGTGATATTAATGTCGGCTCCGCTGGTGCTGGTCCACCTCATAAAAAGGGATATTATATGCTGAGAAACTACCAACAACATATTTTATATGAATATATTTGTTAAAAATTTGTAAAATGTACATCCCAGATGGCCGACATGAGGTCACGTGACCCCCCATCAGGCAAAAACGGGCGCTGATGAGAAACAAGTATTTATTAATAGGCAATGATTGGCGACCATTCTTACCTGTTTTAGCGAGTTCCTTTCTATAGAGTCGATATTCATCTTTCATAGTAGAGCACATGTTCTGCAATTTCTTTTGGAAATCTTCTTACACAACAGGATTTCTTTTATTCATGGCATCGGTGATATTCAACCAGGCATCATGTTTTTTCA
>JAVFBZ010108965.1:0-24943 GCA_032466195.1 Katharina tunicata | reverse complement strand
TTTTATTAATATCATCAATTTGTTATGAGGGCCTCTGGGGAGACCAGTTTATTTTAAACTGACAGAGATAATGTGTGTATACATGTATTAACCCTCAGAAAATAAAGTTATATATATAGTTACCAAGCTATAGTCAAAATATGTCGGACGCACGCACGCAGGCAGTCAGGCACCGCCGGACGGAAAAAGCAATCGCTATATGTCCCTCCTATATATATATAGCCGGGGGGGGGGGGGGGTCATAACCAGACGTACGTTGTTCACATAAATGGTATAAAATTGCAGAGTACTAGGATTGAAAAAGAAAGTATGATGCGACATTGAGCCTTAAAATTATTGAAATAAGGTAAAAATATCTATGTTAAAACTTTGTTTCTTTGATTGGGTTTTTAAGCCGTACTCAAGGTTATTTTACTTATATGACGGCGTGCCAGCCCAACCAGTAAAGGAACCACCGTAAACAATGCTGGCAACATACAAGACAAGACATTTTCATAACTTATATGACAGGCCTGTAAGGAACTGAGAATTAAAGCAACCATGCACACATTTATACAAAAAGATAGGGACTAGCTCTGCTTAATATAATTTCTTAACCGGACACCGACAACAACCCCATAATCATTCCCTTTCTCTCTACAATTACGTTTCCTTCTCTTTGTTAAGGCAAACTAAAAACCACCCTGAGATCTGCTACCACAGGAAAACTTCCCGTATATACCTACATGTAAAGTTGACGTGGATACTACAGTATCAGTACAACGCTCAACCAACTGAGCCACGACATGACCCCACTATGTTTTTGTTTTAAAATATGTAATACATTCGAATTCAGAGCTAAAGAGAGTGAGCCCTGGGAGGCTCCTAAGAAAAATCGAAATCAACCTGATAAAAGTACCAGCAGAGCATAACGCCCTGTTCTGACCCTGTTACTTAGTGTAGTATAATAACAACTCCAAAGGAAGTATTTATGATACTTATCAGAGTTTCCGTCTGATAAATATCAGGAATTATAAAATATAAATAGGAGAGATATTATTTTGTATTTTCACTACGAAGGTCATATATTTTAATTTATTATTCAAAAATGACTGAATATGTTTGTATATCTCATTTTCCTTTTTTTCCTGTGTTCATTTGTTCTGTTGCTAAGACATATTTCAGTTTTACCTACATAATCAGCATTACAGCCAGGACGTTTGAATAGGTAAACAAGTTCTCCCCAAACAAATCAAAAGCAGTTAAAAGCACTCCACAGCAAATTATAGTAACAACTCCGAACAAAGTAGTGACAGAATGATCTCTCGTATTACTGATTTTTTATATAATAATTATGTATATTTATTAGTCTCTCAGTCTGTCCAATGTATCAGAAAATATGTGCTTGTATATCTCACTTTCCTTTCTTTTTCATTTTGTTAATTTTTTCTCTTTATAAGACATCTTTCAGTTTTACCAACATAAACAGCACTACAACAAGGACGTTAAATTCGGTAAACAACATCATTTGCAAGTTCCTTTGGTATTAAATCTTTCATGTAAATAAAATGATAATCTTGCAAAGAAAGTTGTTTCAATGCAAGCACTTCAGACTAAAAGTTTAGTTTGATACTCATTACTGTGTTAACTCCTCGACAAAAGCTGTATAATTTAAATATGTAACACACATATCAGATTTTGTACGACACATCTGATCTCTTCACAGAAGGGGAAATTACCTTCGATAGATGTAATTGGTAAGACTAAAACCGATTAACTTGTTTACGCGTGACAATTTGATCGCCATACCACCGGAAGTAAAACAATATCGAAAGCGAGGTGTTCGGGCACGTGCACTATTCCTTAGCAACCACTAACAACGCTGTTTTTAGATACGGCAAGAGGGCCACTACAAAACAGCGGCCCACAGTAGGAAAGTTGTTAAAGAAACATTTTGGTCAAGATGTCTAGGTGGTAATTGCCTTCACAAGAGGAAGAAATATATGCTAGTTTGGAAAGAAAGTAACAGTTGATGGTTACTCCGCGGTGCTAATTTGAAGAGAATTGAACTGGAGTACAACTGCAGAAATTTTCAAACATGGCTTCCGATCTTGATATCAACGACAAGCGCATAGAGTTTGTTGCGGACTATGTGCTAAAGACTTTGAAAGTAAAGCCAGACAAATGGTCAAAGATGTACAGTCTTGAAGAAAACAGACAAATGTTTCTAGATTATTTTGAAAAAGTTGACTTAATTACATTAATTGTTCTTCTAGCCCCCGCAGGAGGATTGGTTGTACAGTTTGAATGGCCAAACAATCCAAAAAGTAAAGCATGTTATTTTGTGAAAAGGGGCAAGGATCCGATCCAAAAAGACTCTGTTTTAAAAAATTCTATGATTTACGGAGATTTGTCATATTCACCTATGGACCAACTTTCAGCATTTGTTGACGAGGTAAAGTTAGGAATAAAATATAATTTTAATTTAAAACTTCAGAATTGACAGGAAAATTCACCCATTAGCTAAATATACCCTAACGGTATAACTTCTATGATGTCTACTTCTGTAAACTCTTGTGTTACTTACTTTGAAGAAAATGTCACAAATTTTTACATTTGTGGTTCAAGCACCCTCTTCAGTAAGCTTATAATATAAAGAAATTCATGCCATTCAGTATTATATTAAGTAAAGACCTGGAATTGAAAAGAGTCATTCATATAAATATTATTTAAAACTTATTTGTTGTTTATGAAATTAACTTACAGACATTACAAAAGGTGCTATATGTCGGTTGTGTAGAATTGTCAAAATGAAAGTAACATGACTATGTTGTTCAAAAGAGATTGGTGCATTGACTGTGTTTGTCATAACTGAAGAGTTTGAATATTTCTTTAATTTAATAATTTAGACCAGTGAATATTTTAATACTAAAACTTTTTTTGTTTTTTTTTGTAGGTGCTGGTACCATTGTTAGCAAATGACAGAAATCATGATCAATGGCCACATGTTGTATCATCTGATGTTCAAAGACATGTCCATAACCTTAAGAGTAATGTGTATGTTGTGGCTGGTCAGGTGAAAGGGAAAACATTACTACCTCTGCCTGTTGGAACAGAAAGAATTGAGACCATGCATGATGATGACAAGTAAGCTATATCTTGAGAATTAATTGATACCTTGGTATACAAGAACAACTGATTATGCTTCTGTTTGTTTTGTTTTCCCTTGTACCTTTTTGTTAATATACATAAGTGTGGATTGGAATTTGAAAAGATGTTCACAAGCTTTGTATACAGTTAAGATAAATATTAACTTTTTTATTGTTTCAAATATTCATAAGGAATTCAGTATGATAATTATCATCATAATTGTTATCTGTGTTTTAGATATGATGACTACATGTATGACAGAAACCTTGTTCATGCAATAGAGTCGGTGATAATTGAATGGACACATCAGATCAGAGAAGTGCTGAAAAGAGACTCGGCTCAATTACTTTTGGAGGGCAAAGATCCAACACCATTTGTTGAGCTTAGTTTCTGGCAAAACAAAGCTCAAAACTTGGAATGTATATATGATCAGGTAAGCTTATGTGTCCCGTTTGATGAGTACATTGTGGTACTTCACCTTTTATATAAAAAGAAAAACTGAACAATATAATTCAACAAAATTTTATCAATGTAACTGCCCGAGGCAATCAATTCATATTATATTAATTTATGCCTTCAATAGTATAAACATTTGCTAGAAACCATTGCATGTTGTTAAACATTTGTTTCTAAAGTATTTGTTGTACAAATTGTATCATTTCAGCTCAGAGATCCAAAGGTCAGGAAAATGGCAGAACTTTTGGAGAAAACCAATAGCAGCTACTTCCCTTCATTTAAAAACATTTTCCGGGATGTAGTCAGTGGTAAGAAATAGATTTCTCACAAATATGAAGTTTGGGACATAGAGTTTGCTACTATAGACAAAAAGAGCTCAGTGACAAAAATTCTCCTCTTTCGAATGATGCATGTTTGGTTTTGAAAAAGTTTTGTTTGCATATAACTCAAGTACTTTGGTTTAGTATTGTAAAAGTTAAACGCTGGGATAATACTGAAAATAATCTGAATAGGATGTTAATACAAACAAAAAGACTATTCATGATTATGATTTTGTATTTTCCAGCATTATCAGAAGCTCAGGATATCAACATGTACTTGAAACCCTTGCGGCATCACTTTGAGGATATTGAAGGGGCTGAGTTTGGAGACGTCAAGAAGTTGATAGAACCTCTAATGCACACTATTTGTCTGTTATGGGCTAACTCACAGTATTATAACACACCAGCCAGACTTGTTGTGCTACTTCAAGAGACCTGTAATCTACTTATACAGCAGGTCAGTTTAGTTTGTTATTAATACCATAAACAATTATTTTTACAATGACTCCAGTGACATCAGCAGATTTGATGTCATTCAGTAAGATTTATAATAGTTCAGTTTGAATATGATTTGGTCTGTTGCTTTTTGTACCATGTGCCATGAGTTGAATCTTTGCCAACCAACAGCTGCCAAACCATACTACCACTATACTGAATAACATTGGCTTGATCTGGATTAATTTTATGTTTTTGGTTTAAAGTTCTTACATAAAATTATTCAAATTAGTTATCAAGTCAAAGGTTTTAAATGTTATTGATTTTAGTTTTTGTGAAACCTTTGATATCTAGATTTTGTGAAAAAAATATTTGAAACAATGATTTTTTTATTTTCAACTTTTCCAACTGTTTTAGGCAAAAACTTTCCTGGACCCAACAGAAATTTTTAAGGGTGAAGTTGAAGAGACAATCGAGAAGGTCCAAGAGTCACTAGATGTATTGAGGTTCTTCAAGAACAGCTATGAGGACTACAAAGGAAAGATGAAGGATTACTTCAAAGAGGGTGAACCAAAGGAATGGGAATTTGCTCCTGCTCTAATCTTTGCTCGTTATGACAAATTTGTTGAGAGAGTTGAAATTGTCATGGTGAGTTCAGTCCTCTTTTAAACAATCTAAGATCTGGGTTTTGAACAATATTCAGGAAGATAATTTTAATGAACCTAATATAAAAAAGATAATTTCATAATTTCTTTTATCCGTCTGTTCAAGGGTAGAAAGTTTCTCATATTTTGTTTAATGTTTTTTATGTGATCAGGAGTTGATGGAGACTGCCACAGAATTCATGAAGCTGGAGAAGATTGAGATAGGAGGCATTAAGGGAAAGAGTCTGAGTCAACAGGTGTTGGATGTGTTTGAGGAGTTTAATGAGTTGTTTAAAGTATTCCCAGAACGATCCTATGACTGTATGGATCCTACAGAAAATGAGTTCATCACAGATTACACAAACTTCAACAATAAAGTTGCAGACTTAGACAGACGAATGGCCACCATTATTTGTCAGGCCTTTGACGACTGCTGTGGGTTAGAAGCTGTGTACAAGGTAAAGTATTTATTGGTATAAAAGCTAAAGCAGTTATCAGTATTATCACTCAAGGGCGGGAGTTGTTTTACCTTTTTACTTTGTTCTACACTAATTTGGGTCAATCTTCGTGCTTCTGCATGCCTCTTTCTCAAGTAGTCACTGCCATCCTATGAAGAAAACATCCTTTAGCATGCTATTGAACATGAAACAAAGAAAACAACTTATTGTATTGTATAACTTTTCACATTTTTGTGTTTTTATTTTACAGCTATTGGACATCATGGGTAGTTTACTTGACAGAGCTTTGATAAAAGCTGACTTTAATGAGAAGTACCCACTGGTAATAGACATGATGCATGCCGAGTTAGACACGGCTAAGGAGATTTATGATGCTCAGATGAACCAGAAATCAGAAAGGGGCCGAGGACCAGTTCACAAAAACATGCCAAAAGTAGCTGGTGGCCTAAGATGGGCCCATGAACTTAGAGAACGTATCAGCCAACCATTGAGCAATTTCAAACATATTGAAAATCCGTAAGTTTCTTTTAATACTTCTGCTTTTCATTTCTCAATAGATATTTGTTTCATAATATTTTTTTATAACATACAATTTTCTTTCTTGTTTGTATTTTATATATACATGTTCAATAAACGTAGTCATTATTTGTAATTTTTGTTTGATAATATTTTAGATGTATGGAAACAGAAGAAGCTTTGCTTGTGTTCACCAAGTATGAAGAGATGATGGAACTGCTCAGCGGGTTAGTGTATTAATCATCTCTCAGAAGTGACGAGTTAAAACCGATAAAGATAATTTAAAAGAGATATGGTACTTCTCTGATTTTAAACACATATAGAATAAACAAAAATTCTCAAAACCCTCCTTTGCCACAAACATCTAAAATAAATCTTTAACACAAGTCCGTTGATGAATGTGTTATTGTCTTTCACAGTTACGAGCAGACAATCTACAAGGAATGGACGGAGGGAGTGGATGAAGCTTGTGGCTTTAACCTCTCCTTACCGCTGATTACAAGGAATGAAGAGACCAAACTGATTACTGTCAACTTTGACCCACAGGTTTGTGATTCAAAAATTATCATTCTGTTGTGTATAAAATGTGTTTATAAGTCAGGTGTATTTATATATTCCAAAGGTAAATAATGAACTAGCCGATTTGTAGTGTGACAAATTTGAAGCTGACATAATTAGGTTTTTATCAAAGTTAAATGACAAGGGTGTAAATGTCTAAATTAGGTATTTCAGATCGAATACGCCGTGATTCTTTCAAGGCTGGCATATATTTATTTTATTTACTTAAATATTATTTAAATATTATCAGCTTGTTGCGGTTTTACGAGAAGTGAAGTATTTAGAGACACAGGAGACTGAGGAAATCCCCAATAGTGCTTCCACCATCTCCTCTCGAAACGACACCTTCTTCCAGTATGTGGCTAACCTAGACCTCACAGTGAAGTGGTACAACAAAGTCCGAACCACTGTCCTCGAGGTAGAATATCCATTGATTGAGAATCAGTTACAAGATATTGACACTCAGCTGGAGAAGGCAGAAACCAGTCTTAACTGGAACTCTGATGGTAAGATTAGAGGAATGCCATTGGTACAACTTATTGTCTTGTTTAATATTTCTTGTTTGAGTGGCATTTAGAAGCTGGGTAAATTACATAAAAAGGACGACTACTTGACGACCAACATGTAACCATTGCTTGAAAACGATCTTAGTATCTAGATCGAAACGTCGCTTACCAATATATCCAGAATGTGAAAATCCATCTCAGTAGTCGTCATGTTTTTGTTTAATATTGGTGTCACATTTTCTAATAGATTCATATTGTAATGAAATTATTATTTTGATTCATCTATATAATGGTCATTGGCTGATAAAGTCAGTAGATAAATAAGTAGAGGTTAACTGATAATGCTGAAGAAGAGAAATATGATTTACCGGACTTATAGGGCTGGTGCAATTAAATCTTAATTCTGTCTTTATAGCTATCTGGGAATATATCCAGGCCACAAGGGATGTGGTACATGATCTAGATATACGTGTACAGAAAGCCAAAGATAATGTTGAGGATGTACAAAAACTCATGTCAAGCTGGAGTAAAACACCTTTGTTTGAGAGAAAAGATGATAAACATGATTCTCTCCTACATCTGGATGATAGGGAAGACAGACTTAAAAAACGATACAATGAGATCAAAACAACAGGGGAACAGCTACACAAATTACTCAAGGTATGAATTACATATATTATTATTTATTTGTAGAAAACGCATATCAAAAGTTAATCTGAATACATACAGTAAGATGAAAATAATCTAGGTATCCATTGACTAAAAGATATAAAATTAATCTGTGAAATAACCACTTTATGATCCAAATTAATCTTCAGAAAATGATTGTCTGAATTTTGTTATTGCAGGAAAATATGGAACTGTTCAAAGCTGATGGAAGTTCAGAGATATGGAAGGCTTATGTGGACTATGTGGATGAGTTTGTTGTGGATGGTTTCTTCAACACAATGAACTGTAGTTTGAACTTCTTGCTGGAGAACACAGATGTGAAGAACTCTCCTCTGCCTCTGTTTGAGGCACACCTAGAGTTACAGGTTCCAGAGATGATCTTCCTACCTTCTCTGGACTACGGAGTGGCTGATGGTTTCTATGACTTGGTGGATGGTCTGGTGGGAGATATCTACAAACAATCCTCTCTTATTCCCAGATTGGCTGCTCATAGTGGTCAGGAACACTATCAGGTCAGCTTCACAATTAATGACACATCACCCTTATGGTATAGGTTTCAATTCTAGTATTTGATGACACAGCTTATCTTTATAATGAGTACATTAATACCCCAGGACACAGTGCCATTCAGTAGTAATATCAATCAACCCATTTCCTAAAACTCTTAAGCATCACTATTAGTCCACAATCATGTCTTGAAATGATATGTTTTATATGAAATTTCACTTTCAGCCTGATCTTGAGGACATGGATGAACTATCCGAGATGAGACAGGACTTAATGGACAAAGTACAGAACATCATGAATAAGGCCTGTGAGTTCAGAAACTCCTTTGATAACTATGCTTATCTCTGGGTGGATGATAGAAACGAGTTCATGAGGCAGTTCTTGCTGTATAACCATGTTCTCACAACAGAGGAGATTGAGGCCAACGCTGAGGAGGGAGTACCTGAATGTCCCCCAACACTGGCTCAGTTTAAAGAACAGGTAAACTATGCTCACATTTTTTCAGAAATAACGGATTAAATTGTGATCTGTATCACAGTATTTATTTTGTTTCAGTTATGGCATTTTCCAGGTTAACCGTCAATACATATATTACTTTCAAGACAGCAATGTATTTTAGCTACTCCATTGATAATTCAAATTCATGCTTGAACATATGCAAATGTCTTATGTTGAATGATGTGTTGTATATTTGTTTACTAGGACATTTGTTTAAAGTTTTAAATTGATTTGTTTTGCTTTTTTAATACAGATTGATACATATGAGAAGGTGTATGAAGAAGTTGAACATCTTGAAGGAACAAATATCTTTGAACACTGGTTTAGAGTGGATGCCCGTCCGTTCAAACAGGCTCTGCTCAATATTGTCAAACGATGGAGCTTTATGTTCAAACAACATCTTATTGACCATGTGACAAACAGCCTGAAGGAGTTGGCTGTGTTTATCAAACAAGCTGATGATGGTCTAACCAAGCCAGTAGAAGAAGGAGACTATGGCGGTCTGGTGGCAGTCATGGGGAATCTGTTTGCTGTGAAAGAGAGACAAGCCAACACAGATGAGATGTTTGAACCTCTCAAACACACAATAGAACTCCTCAAAACCTATGACCAAGAGATGCCTGAAGAAGTTCATCTTCAACTACAGGTCAGTCTTTTTGCTGAGTTTTTAGTTTTTTTCTGAAAATACAGCTTTTAAATGATTAAACTTCTGGACAATTGAGTTTGTAAGTATTTCCACTTTCCTATGAAAGATATCAGAGCAATCAATATGTCCCACCTTAAAAACATGTACACCAGATAAAATATCCAATATGTCTGTTTGTTCTAGGAATTGCCAGAACAATGGAACAACACAAAGAAGATAGCCATTACAGTGAAACAACATGTGGCACCACTACAGGCAAATGAGGTGGCGAATATCAGGAAGAAGAGTGCTACATTTGATGTCAATCAGCACAAGTTTAGAGAGCTTTTCAGGAAAATACCACCATTCTTATACGACTGTGAGGATCCATACAGGAGTCTTGATAAGGTGTGTAGGAGATTTGCTCTATATAATAGTCTCTACATGTCAGTTCTTATTTTTGGAGTAATCTTTTCCTTTCACTGAAAGTTGTATACTTCATGCACTACTTTACATTGCTTTCTTTTCAGTATCATGGAGAAATCTCACAAATGGAGAGAGAAATGAACATGTTATTGGAATCGGCAGGTCTATTTGAGGTGAATGTACCGGACTTTAAACAACTCAAACAATGTAGAAAAGAAATCAAGTTACTGAAAACACTGTGGGATTATGTCTTTATCGTACGCACATGTATTGATGACTGGAAAACGACACCCTGGAAGGAAATTAATGTGGAGCAGATGGACATGGATTGTAAGAAATTCTCTAAAGATATCCGTGCCTTAGACAAAGAGATGCGAGCCTGGGACACATACACCGGTGTAGAGAACACTGTCAAGAACATGCTGACATCTCTACGAGCTGTGGGTGAATTACAGAACCCAGCCATCAGAGAAAGACATTGGCAACAACTCATGGCAGCCACCAAGGTATGGACAATTGAAACCTTAGCTTTGTTGATAATTCTGCGACTAAAACTGAGGCCGAACTTTACCAGACATTAAGTTTAAAAGTCTTGAAATATGAGATTTTTAAGCCCCCATCCCTCATTCTCATGATTGATTGATTGATGTTTTTTCACTAGATAATAACGAATAAATCATTAAAACAACATTTAAACAGACAAAACTGTCAGGAATAAAGTATGCGAGGTACTTATGTACAGAGTTAAAACCCTAATCGAACAAACAAACAGACCTAATGACTTTCTCAAATGTTTTCCAGGTACGCTTTGTTATGGATGATAACACAAACCTATCAGACCTGCTCTCTCTCAACCTTCATGACTTTGAGGATGAAGTACGTAATATTGTGGACAAGGCAGTAAAGGAAATGAGCATGGAGAAAGTGCTAAAGGAATTGGATGTGACCTGGGCTACAATGGAGTTTGAACATGAGAAACATCCACGTACTGGAATTACTATTATCAAGACCAGTGAGGAACTTATTGAGACGCTGGAAGATAACCAGGTATTATTATAGATAATACTTTAGTTTATTCGAGTTGTCTACTGTTCTGACAAAAATCCTATCATGATTATGTACACAGCTTTTATGAGATTTTAATGGTGACATGTTTGATGTTTGAAGGTGCTGACTTTTTGGTAATTTTTGAATGTGCTGAATATAATATTATATCTCTTTTATCCAGGTTCAACTTCAGAACATGTTGACATCTAAGTTCATTGCTCACTTCCTCACTGAGGTGTCCTCCTGGCAGAAGAAGCTCTCCACTGCTGATCAAGTGATCTCTATTTACATGGAAGTTCAAAGGACTTGGTCACATTTAGAGAGTATCTTCATTGGATCTGAGGATATCAGAAAACAGCTACCTGAGGACTCGGACAGGTTTGACGGCATTGACAATGATTTCAAGGTAAGAATAGCCATATCTGTTATATATTTTTCCATTAGTTTTTAACAGTAATATTTGGCATAATTAAGAATAGGGCAACTTGTTTTATTACCCCTCTTTATTTGAATTTTCAATTTATACCTGTATGGGTACCAGGTGTACAGTCACCATACATATTGCTTCTTATTATTGGAAAATGACATTTAAATTTAACCACAATAACTAAAACATTGAATAGTTTTAGAATAGAAAAAATGTTAAAACAATATTAATTATTGATTCTAATTTCATGTTTTCATATATTTCAGCAACTGGTTAGTGAAGTTGAAAAGACAACCAATGTTGTTGAGTCCACAAATCAACCCAGACTGTATGAGAGATTGGAAACTCTACAGGCACATTTGGTGCTCTGTGAGAAAGCCCTGGCAGAATATCTGGAAACGAAGCGTCTTGCTTTCCCCAGATTCTATTTCGTTTCATCTGCAGATTTACTGGACATCTTGTCCAATGGAAACAATCCAACTGCTGTAAGTATGAAGACTGTCATCATGGGGTTTGTTACCCACACTGGTAACAAGATGTTCATTTGTGAACAGCCTATCAACAAAACAAATTTTTAATTTACTGGCTTGTTGTAAATCTTTCGCACATAAAAACTGACACGATCATCAAGATCTGTCACATGAAAACTGACACGATCATCAAAATCTGTCACATGAAAACTGACACGATCATCAAGATCTGTCACATGAAAACTGACAGGATCATCAAGATCTGTCACATGCAAACTGACAGGATCATCAAGATCTGTCACATGCAAACTGACAGGATCCTCAAGATCTGTCACATGCAAACTGACACGTTCATCAAGATCTGTCACATGAAAACTGACGCGTTCATCAAGATCTGTCATATGAATACTGACACGATCATCAAGATTCCTGGCATTTGGAATGAAAGCTGAGACTGTCTATGTGAAATGAAAAGAAACATGAGTAATTTAGTTAACTAATTTATGACCTTTGTTTTCAGGTTGCTCGTCATTTGACTAAACTGTTTGACAGTTTGGCTCACCTGAAGTTCAAACAAGATGATGAAGGGAATGACACAAAGACTGCTCTAGCCATGTACAGTAAAGATGGGGAATATGTGGATATGGACAAACCAGCTGACTGCTCAGGACAGGTCCGAAGCTATTTTATACTCTAGATCCGAAAATATTTGTGTTCAAAGTACTAAGCTATAAATTTACTTATAAATTATGTCTTAATTAGCTAACAAGGTTAACTGAAATGTTTTTGTGTTTCCAGCTGAGATTTTTGATTAAATTGTCTGTTGTTAGGTTGAGGTATGGTTAAACATCCTATTAGACTCGATGAAGAGTACAATCAGACATGAGATGACAGAAGCTGTAGTGTCCTATGAGGAGAAGCCCAGAGAACAGTGGTTATTTGATTATCCTGCCCAGGTGGCTCTTTGTGGCACTCAGATCTGGTGGACCACAGAGGTTAACATTGCCTTTGGCCGACTTGAAGAGGGATATGAGAATGCCCTAAAAGACTACTTCAAGAAACAGGTAAAAAAAACTGGTCTATGTTACTACCGTGAAACCTGAAAATACTACAATACACCAAAGTAAACCATTTATGAGAATATTAGTATCAACGCATCTTTATATTCATATGGCATTGACTGTTACCGTAAAAGAGCAACTGTATAAAATTATTAGTCTTGCCTTTCTTACATTTCATCTTATTATACTGTCACTTATGAAAATCTTTCTAATTTCTGGTTGATAGGTGAACCAGCTGAATGCTCTGATTAACATGTTGATTGGCGACCTGAGTAAAGGAGACAGACAGAAGATCATGACAATCTGTACCATTGATGTACACGCCCGTGACGTGGTGACTAAACTCATCACCAATAAGGTGGACAGCTCCCAGGCTTTCACCTGGCTTTCACAGCTCCGTCACCGGTGGGATGACAATGATAAAGACTGTTATGCTAATATATGTGATGCCCAGTTCGGTTACTCTCATGAATACCTCGGCAACACACCCAGGCTTGTCATTACACCATTGACTGACAGGTAGGACTTGGTACTTTGACAGCAGCATATTTTTATTTAAATTTTAGCACCATTATGTGGGCACTTTTGCATTGCCAATATTTTCACTTAATGCTTTGACATATATATGCCTATCACATAATAATAATGCTTTTATGTATCACCCATGGTAATATACATGTGTGTTCATTGGCAAGTAGAATTGTCAAAGAAATAAGTTAATTACTAATATATGTGATATTTCTATCTTATTGCCCTCAGATGTTACATCACCCTGACCCAGTCTCTTCACTTAACAATGAGTGGTGCCCCAGCAGGACCCGCTGGTACAGGAAAAACAGAGACTACCAAAGATTTGGGAAGAGCTCTAGGTATTATGGTGTATGTCTTCAACTGCTCAGAACAGATGGACTACAAGGTAAATAGCCTCCACAAATGAGATTTAAATTTCCTCTATTGTTGTACAAGACATAAATAGCCACATTTACTTTGAAAACTATTGGCAACTACATAAAGGAATCATCAAAAGTCTTTGTTGAAATTTCCATTTCATAAACAGTTACTTTTGCCTTTGTTTGTAGTCTATCGGAAACATCTACAAAGGTTTGGCTCAGTCAGGTGCCTGGGGTTGTTTTGATGAGTTTAACCGTATCTCAGTAGAGGTGTTGTCTGTGGTGGCAGTACAGGTGAAATGTATACAAGATGCTATCAGAGACAATAAGAAGATGTTCAGCTTCATGGGAGAGGTGATCAGCATGATCCCTACTGTGGGTATCTTCATCACCATGAACCCTGGATATGCTGGACGAACAGAACTACCAGAAAATCTCAAAGCTCTTTTCAGGTAATACCTGATTTCATAAACACATCTATTATTTGATATGGTGGTTGATAGTATAATTTTCATAAATATTGTCAGGGGTGTCAGTATTTTTTTTGTAAACGTGAACATAACTAAACATTTACCCTAGCATATATGGACAATGAGCTCATTTAGAAGTAAGTACAGTCTCTAACGTTAAACCCTAAATAGGAATGTTATAATTTAATTAAATTTCTATGAGATAAAACAGCACTAAGCACTTATTATTAAGTAATGCAAATCTAATGTTGTTGTTGTTTGTTTTTTTTGGACCTTCAGGCCATGTGCTATGGTTGTTCCTGACTTTGAGTTGATTTGTGAGATTATGTTGGTGGCTGAAGGTTTCTTGGATGCCCGTCTTCTGGCAAGAAAGTTCATCACGCTCTACAGTTTATGTAAAGAACTGCTCTCTAAACAGGTTTGTTATCACAATATATAGCAATTCTCCTTACTATTATACCATTCTGTTTAATCAAACAAATGGTATTGAGGATGACATGCCTCATTTTTAAGATGAGGATTGGCATCTTCAATATCATGTGGAGGCTATAATAAATAAATAATATGCATTGTCTGCAAAAAAAAAAAGAACCAAAACATAGCCAGAAGTATCTTGATAACTGAAAAATGCATCATCTAATCATATTTGAAAGACTAGACTAAATGGAAGTATAATTTTTAGTATATTTTTATATTGTACCTATTAGGACCATTATGATTGGGGTTTACGAGCTATCAAATCTGTGTTAGTGGTGGCCGGATCTCTTAAGAGAAGTGACCCAGGAAGACCAGAAGATCAGGTGGGTTTTAACTTATCTTATACTTGTAACTTAATTTCAACTGTAATAAGAGGCTTCTTTGTGATTTTGTAAGAAACTTGATTATTAAGGCAATGGTTCAACCTTATGCCATGTAGAAACAAGTTTACTACAGTTTGGTTTAAATCATCTCAAACTATATTATTCTCTGCTCTGTTTTTAAAGGTGTTGATGAGAGCTTTAAGAGATTTCAACGTGCCAAAGATTGTTGCTGATGACACTCCTATTTTCATGGGTCTGATTGGAGATCTCTTCCCTGCCCTGGATGTACCTCGTAAGAGAGATCTGGAGTTTGAGAAACACATCAGAAAAGCTACACTTGATCAGAAACTACAGCCTGAGGATAATTTCATCCTCAAGGTAACATTTCTGGCTTGATTCAGTTAAAATACTTGTTTGAGAATATTTTCATGATAGATGTAATCTCGTACAGCCAACAAAAACACCACATACATCATGGAAGTTTTTGTTTTTCCAACTTTTCCTAATTTTTTGTTAGACTGAGATGAAATGACCTAAATTTGACTTAATTTTGATTGCTCTATGGTCTGTTTGTTTTTAGATTGTTCAGCTGCAAGAGTTGTTTGAAGTACGTCACTCTGTCTTTCTGTTGGGAAATGCTGGCACTGGCAAAAGTGAAGTCTGGGGAACTCTAATAAAAACCTACAGAAACTTGGGGAAGAAACCAGTGGCTGTAGACCTTGACCCCAAATCTGTGACCAATGATGAACTGTTTGGTATCATTAACCCCTCTACCAGAGAGTGGAAAGATGGTAAGTAATTGAAAGTTAAATGTGTCTGCATGAATAATTGCCACACGGCTACAAATGTTTAAAATTTACTAAAAGATCAAAGAAATTTGTTGTGTTCTTCTTTTGTTTGACATCTCAATTTGATTGAAATGTAGAAACAATTTTCATCTTATTCACCATGTTAATTAAGTATTTTTGTTTTATTTATTTTCTTCAGGTTTATTCTCTGTGATAATGAGAGATTTAGCAAATGCTCCTGGGGAAAGTCCTAAGTGGATTGTTCTTGATGGTGATATTGACCCTATGTGGATTGAATCTCTGAACACTGTCATGGATGATAACAAGGTGTTAACATTAGCCAGTAATGAGCGTATCCCGCTCACCCCATCCATGAGACTACTGTTTGAGATCAGTCATCTGAAAACCGCTACTCCTGCTACAGTCTCTAGAGCCGGTATCCTGTACGTCAACCCTCAGGATCTCGGTTGGAACCCGTATGTACTTTTGGTCTATCATTAGTAATATATCTGATATATATTTTTATAAAGAGTAATCACACTGGCCCAGGGATATCGACTAATTAAAGCCGATAAATAATCTGATATATATTTTTATAATCTGATATATATATATATATAGTTTACTTAACAAAAAGTGTACTTTTTTTTCACATTGAGAGTAAAGTTTCAGTTTTTTACAGATTTTTTATATTGATAGTGTACTTATAAAAAAAAATTTTTTTTACACAGGTACGTACAAAGTTGGATTGACACACGTGAAGTTCAGTCAGAGAGAGCTAACTTAACCATCCTCTTTGATAAGTACTGTCCCGTGTGCCTGGAGACAATGAGAATGCGGTTTAAGAAGATCACACCTGTTGCTGAGATCAGTCAGATCCAAATGTTATGTTACCTGTTGGAATGCCTGCTCACCCCCGAGAACACTCCACCTGACTGCCCCAAAGAGCTCTATGAACTTTACTTTGTCTTTGCCTGTGTCTGGGCGTTTGGAGGTGTTACTTTCCAAGATCAGGTAAACATTTTATGCACAACACAGTTCTATTTTAACAAGAAACTAATTTTGAATAATTCAAGATTCAATGGTTGAGTCCATGGTTCAGCAGGCATTGGTCGGTAGAACCATTCAATTGCCTGCATATGAATCAAGCACATTCCTGTAATCCCATAAAAATAAATGTGATGAGTAATAAAAGAAGGAATTAAAATATTCACTAAACCCTAGTGGTAAGAATCCACAGAATAGCGAAAACATTGTATTGTAATTATGTCCCTTTCCCTGCCCTTTCAGCTTGTGGATTATCGTGTCGAATTCACCAAATGGTGGATTACTGAATTCAAAACAGTGAAGTTCCCAGGCCAAGGAACTGTCTTTGATTACTTCATTGATGTTGAGACTCACAAGTTTGAACCTTGGTCAAGAAAAGTCCCAAAATTCGAATTGGATCCAGATCTGCCTCTGCAGGTAAATACGCATTTTATACATTAAACTAATAGATCAATTATTTAGTGCTTTAGTTTTGTCTAATTGATCTCAAGTGGAACATCTTTAAATCTTGTTTGACAATAACAGGGGCTATCCTGTGGCTTGGTTGAGCGTTGCACTGCCGCATCCCCTTCACGGTACCCTGTATAGGTCAGAATCCCCTTCATGACCTTAGGTATATACGATAAGTTTTCTGAGGCTACAAGGATTGCAGAGCATTTTTACAAGCTATTTTTCAGTTTCCGCCATACACTGGCAATGCAATTGGGTGATGCAAGTGAATTATCCTTGAGTACTACGTTAAACACCAATCAAATAAAAAGTTTTTACACTGTATTATATCCATTTAAATATAACCATTATCTAGTAGAAATTCCAAAACTATTTCCACAGCCCATGTCATTCGAGCAAAGCAATTGTCAAGCCAAGCTAGGATATGAATATTCTTCATGTATAAATAATTGTTTGAATTACTAAGCCATTTTCCTTAGAAGACTTCATTTGATTGTGTTGTGACATTTATTTGTTTAACAGGCAGCTTTAGTGCCCACCTCTGAGACAATCCGTGTCAAGTATTTCCTGGATATGTTGGTAGAGAAGCAGCGTCCTGTAATGTTAGTTGGTAGTGCTGGTACGGGTAAAACTGTACTCCTTCAGGACAAACTCAATGGTCTTCCTGAAAGCTACATGGTGGCGAACGTGCCCTTCAACTTCTACACAACCTCCGAGATGTTACAACGAATTCTGGAGAAACCTCTGGAAAAAAAAGCTGGTCGTAACTTTGGTCCTCCTGGTACAAAGAGACTCATCTACTTCATTGATGACATGAACATGCCAGAGGTTTGTAGTGATCTTGTTCTATTTCCACACCTCTTCCAAAACAGTGCATGGATAATCATTAATTAATAAATTATCAGCTGCCAAAGTATTTTTTCTATAGCTAGGAAACACTTTATCAAATTAGTCCTCATTATGCATGTCAGTGAAATGTCTAATACTATTTGTTTGATTATATGTATTTAGGTTGATCAGTACTTCACTGTACAACCCCACACTCTGATTCGTCAACACATTGACCACAGCCATTGGTATGACCGAGCTAAGCTCACACAGAAAGATATCCACAATACTCAGTATGTGGCCTGTATGAACCCCACAGCTGGTAGTTTCACCATTGACTCAAGATTACAGGTAATGTTTCATATTTAGTAATTTTAAAAATTATACAAATTATTTTGATTGTCCTGATTGTCAAGTTATTCCTCTGGGCCTTGTGTAAGCTCCTTCCTTATCAATGGAACCACAACATTTCCCATTCTTATGGCCATCTTCAAGCACATTTTAGATTCTACCTGGTAATCTGCAGTATAACATTAATATTTTCACAATGTTATAGCTCTATTGCCTTTCAATTCATCACCAGTTGTCTGTTTTATGAAAAAACTGTGTTATTTTTTTAGTGACTTATGACATTTAGATTGTGTTTTGAACTAGTTGTGATTATGGGTTTTTATCTTCCTTGTATTCCAGCGTCATTTCTGTGTGTTTGCCATGAATTTCCCTGGTCATGATGCTCTGGTAACCATTTACTCCAGTATCCTCTCGCAGCATATGGCAATCAATGGATTTGCTTCTCCTGTTCAGAAATATGCTGGTAACTTGGTTGCCGGAGCCCTTGCTCTTCACTCTAAGATGTCTACAACTTTCTTACCAACAGCTGTTAAATTCCACTATGTTTTCAATCTCAGAGACTTGTCCAACATATTCCAGGTCGGTATTAAAACAATTATATAACTTTTTGTCATGTGCTTTTAGTGTTATCATTTCTTGTTAAACACCATCTTATACAAGATTAATAGCTCTGTATCAAACAAAATTTTTAAAAAAATCAGTTGACAGTTTCCTAATTTTAGTTTACACTTTCTTCTTTAGAGGTTTTGCCTTCAATATGTGACTATCATATGATTATTAAGCTGGACTATAAATTTGATTTGTGTTTTCATAGCTGTTTGAATGTTCTGTACTTTTTCTACCCTCTCTGCTGAAAGCCCTATGCGGTGTATTCTGTTTTGACTGTTTTAGTCTGTGTCAAACAAAAGCTTGTTTCAATTTATGCTTTAATCTCTGTAATGACTTTATTATCTGTTCTTTGACACAATCAAAATGAATTTATCATCTACCCGTAGAACTGGTGGAAAGTATTATTTTAATTTTTATTCTTTACTTTTCCAGGGCATGTTGTTTGCTCAAGCTGATTGTGTAAAAACGGTGCCTGAGTTGGTGAGGTTATGGAAACATGAAGCACAAAGAGTCTACAGTGACAAACTGATAGACGATTCAGACATAGACACTTTTGACAAGCTTACCAAAGATATCATCAAGAAGAACTTTGAGGTAACTTTATAATAACAAATGTTAATTTTAAATTACCAAACTATAGTCTGTCAGTATACTTCCATATTAAGTTACCTAAAAACTTACTATCTTCTTTTTCTTATTATTTCAATTGACATAAATTTGGATGCCAGTTGTCTTCAGTTAGTGGGAACATTATAACTGGCTTTGTTATTTGCTGTTCCGACTTATTCCATTTGTATCAACCCATAACTGGGTTAGAATACTTTGGACTCGTCTCACTTAAACTTTGACTTACTTCACTGAAAATTATTTTTTCACAAACCCTTCTTATTTTTCACCCGCTCCTTTTTTTTCTGTGTTTGCTCTAAAAATCAGAAGTTTTGATTAAATTTTGCAATTCTTGGTCCTTAGAAGATTCAATGGTATGTGGCAGACCATATAGTGATATGTTCGTTTTTACCCTGTTTGCCAAATGTTAATTATGGGTCTAGGCCACTGTTGAGGGCGTATGTTTTGTTTACTAAATTTTGTGGTTTTTGTATCTACCTTTCACAAAATACTGTCAAATAATAAAGGTTATATACACATAAACACTAAATACACCATTTCTATTTTAATAGGATATGGACGAAGAAGTAGTGTTTAAACAGCCATCTATCTACTGTCACTTTGCCCAAGGTATTGGTGAACCTAAATACCTGTATGTCCCTGGCTGGACTGAGCTTAATAAGATCCTGGTTGAAGCCATGGATGGTTACAATGAACTGAATGCTGTGATGAACCTGGTACTCTTTGAGGATGCCATGATGCATGTGTGCAGGATAAATCGTATATTAGAGTCTCCTCGCGGTAATGCCCTCTTGATTGGAGTTGGAGGAAGTGGTAAACAGAGTTTGTCACGGTTAGCAGCCTTTATCAGCAGTTTGGAAGTATTCCAGATTACCCTCCGTAAAGGCTACAGTATTCCTGACCTTAAGCTTGACCTTGCTGCTCTCTATATGAAAGCTGGAGTGAAGAATGTGGGTACCGTTTTCCTTATGACTGACAGTCAGGTAGCAGATGAAAAATTCCTGGTACTTATTAACGATTTGTTGGCCTCTGGAGAAATACCTGATCTATTCCCTGATGAAGAGGTGGAAAACATAATAAATGCTGTCCGTAATGAAGTCAAGGGTATGGGATTGGAAGACAGCCGAGAAAACTGCTGGAAATTCTTCATCGACAGAGTCCGAAGACAACTTAAGGTACATTGTTTAGTCTAACAGTTTCACATATTGTATTATACAGTTTAAATTTATTTTGTTTTCGGTTAATTCTATTGAAATGTCTAATTTTGTTTACTCATTGCCCAGGTTTTTAAATGTTTAATATTTTTTTACTTTCTGCGACTGTTATAAAGGTTGTGTTGTGTTTCTCACCTGTTGGTACCACCCTACGTGTAAGAAGTCGTAAATTCCCGGCTGTGACAAACTGTACCTGCATTGATTGGTTCCATGAATGGCCTGAAGATGCTTTGATATCTGTCAGCAGGAGGTTTATTGAAGATGTTGAACTTTTAACGGTAATTTGTTTTTAAAATAAAAAGATATGTCATTGTATTACTGGTATTACAAACTAAACATAAACTTAATTAGAATGGTACTGTCCAAAAACTTGATCTTAAATAAATTATGAAGCAATTTATATTTTGTCAACAGAGCAATATTGGACTATAAAGGTATTATATTGTGCGTTTCTGAATGTTTTCTTTTTACTGCTATTTGTATTTTCAGCCTGATCTCAGGACCTCGATCTCACAGTTCATGGCCTTTACTCATAAATCTGTGAACGCCATGAGTGCTTCCTATCTGGCCAATGAAAGACGCTACAATTATACTACACCAAAGAGTTTCTTAGAAATGATCGTCCTATATCAAAACCTTCTCAAGAAAAAGAATCATGAACTTCAAGCTAAGATTGTGCGTTTGGAAAATGGTTTGGAGAAACTGAGAAGTACAGCCTCTCAGGTAAACATTTTCTAGTATCCTAGATATATCTAGACTTTGACTATTTGAATTCTTCCACTGTTGAAAGACCAAACAAGCCACTTTAACACAGCGGTATCCATATCAATGAGCAGCAGTGAATGACTGATCACAACTGTGTTTCCTGACTGTTTCCTTCTATTTATTTCAAACTGGACCAATATAGTATGAAGAATATATTATATACTGCATTTCATCAGGTGTCCTTTTTTATTATTTTTATTCTTTCGATACTTTCTTCTGTTTTTAGTTCTTTTCTGAAGTTATGAATTTATGTTTGCAGGTGGATGACTTGAAGTCTAAGTTAGCTTCCCAGGAAGTAGAGCTGGCTGTGAAGAATGAAGCTGCTAACAAACTGATTGCTGTTGTTGGAGCCGAGACAGAGAAGGTGTCTAAAGAAAAGGCAATAGCTGACGAAGAGGAGAAGAAGGTGGCTGTGATTAATGATGAGGTCTCAAAGAAACAGAGAGATTGTGAACGAGATCTGGCCAAAGCTGAACCAGCACTCATTGCTGCCCAGGAAGCTTTGAATACACTTAACAAGGTAAAAAATGCAACATTTATTTATTAATTTATAGGTATTACATTTTAAGACATAATCCTAACTGTTTTTGATTGAAATGTTTGATAACATTAACCACAGCAACAGTACATGTCTTGAAACTATATAATTACTTGTGGAATGAACATAATATTTGTTTTCATTTAATTTATAGGGTAATCTGACAGAGTTGAAATCTTTCGGTGCACCACCACCAGCTGTAATCAATGTAATCTCTGCTGTGATGGTTCTCATGGCCCCTGGAGGGAAAGTCCCTAAAGACAGGAGCTGGAAAGCAGCCAAGAGTGGGGTCATGGGCAAAATAGATCAATTCTTAGTCAATTTAGTTGAGTATGACAAAGAAAACATCCACGAGAACTGTCTGAAGGCTGTGGCACCATATCTACAGGATCCTGATTTCAATGCAGACTTTATTCGCAACAAATCTCTGGCTGCAGCTGGCCTCTGTGCTTGGGTCATTAATATTGTTAGGTTCTATGAGATTTTCTGTGATGTAGAACCCAAACGTAATGCCTTGGCTCAAGCTAATGCTGACCTTAATGCAGCCCAAGAAAAACTCAAACAAATCAAATTAAAGATCCAGTCTCTGGAAGAGGAATTAGGAAAACTTACAGCCGAGTTTGAGAAAGCTACTTCAGAAAAACTGCGCTGCCAACAAGAAGCTGAAACAACCGGTAAGACCATTGAACTGGCTAATCGTCTGGTGGGTGGTCTTGCCTCAGAGAATGTACGTTGGGCAGATTCTATTGGTGTGTTTAGGGAACAAGAAAAGACATTACCCGGAGACGTTTTGGTTGTTACAGCCTTTATCTCATACAGTGGCTGCTTCACCAAACAATACAGACTGGACCTGATGGATAATAATTGGCTATCATTCTTAAAAGAGTTAAAGAACCCTATTGATGTTTCACCTGGTCTAGATCCTTTGAGTATGTTGATTGATGATGCTGATATCGCTACCTGGAATAATGAAGGTCTCCCAAGTGACAGGATGTCCACAGAAAATGCCACCATTCTCACCAGCTGTGAACGCTGGCCATTGATGATTGATCCACAGCTTCAGGGAATTAAGTGGATAAAGATGAGATATGCAGATAACCTGAAGGTGGTTCGTCTTGGACAGAAAGGCTACCTGGATGCCATAGAGCGAGCTGTGTCAATGGGAGATGTGGTTCTTATTGAAAATATTGGAGAATCTATCGACCCTGTTCTTGATCCTCTTTTGGGTAGAAACACTATAAAGAAAGGAAGAGCCATCAAGATGGGTGACAAGGAAGTAGAATACAATCCTACGTTTAAACTTATTCTTCAGACCAAGTTAGCTAACCCTCATTACAAACCAGAAATGCAGGCCCAGACTACCTTAATCAACTTTACAGTCACACGAGATGGTTTAGAAGATCAACTGTTAGCTGCTGTCGTTAGCAAAGAGAGACCAGATTTAGAAAAACTGAAGTCCGATCTGACAAGACAACAAAATGAGTTTAAGATCAAGTTGAAGGAGTTAGAAGATTCTTTGCTGGCGAGATTGTCTGCTGCTGAAGGTAATTTCTTGGGGGATTACGCTTTGGTAGAGAATTTGGAGACAACAAAAAGGACTGCTGCTGAGATTGAGGTGAAGGTCACAGAGGCCAAGAAAACAGAACAGGAGATTAACACAGCTAGAGAGATTTATAGACCAGCTGCTTCCAGAGCGTCTCTACTCTACTTCATTCTCAATGACCTCAACAAAATCAACCCTATGTACCAATTCTCTCTAAAGGTGAGACTTCTTCTATACTAAAAGAATATGATCATGTATTTTTTTTTTCATAACTTTTGCCCACACTTCAGTGGCCAGAGAACACTAAGTTAAACTTTCATCCATCCATTTATAAAGTATACCCTAATTCTTCAACCTTTTCACCCCTTTAGATTTTTGCAACAATACGACTTTCAGTCAGTCTAACTTGTTAAATCTCAGGCACAGAGGCTAATTAATAAGTTATACAGCAGGCTATAATAATAAATTAATTATTTATGTTTGAATTACGCCCTTTCCCAAATTTGCTTGTGGTCTAATTTCATGTAAACTATTTGACTAAACACACTCAGAGGGGGTGGAATGGTTGAAGAATTAGGGTAGTTCCTTATGATAAAACATTTAGATGCAATTTAAAGCCTGTTTGGCTTTAAGTTCCATTCAATTTTGGGAATGGTCAATTTAAAATAACTTAGTCAGCCTTAAATTTTGGATTGCCTTGCTGTTTTAATTATATTGTTTAAGGTGGAAACTGTGTTGAAGATGTAATATAATTTACTTATAAAATATTTAACACATGTGCGTCATGTAACAATTGCAGTCTTTAAAAATAATGTGTTTTGTTTTATTACCATACAGGCTTTCAGTATAGTGTTTGAAAAAGCTATAGAGAGGGCTGAGCCAGCTGAGGAGGTTAAGGAACGTGTGCATAACTTGATTGATTGTATCTCATTCTCTGTCTATGTGTACACCACAAGAGGTCTCTTTGAGAAAGACAAGCTCATATTCACCACTCAAATGGCTCTTCAGGTAATAGTCTTCACCAGTGCCTTAGCTAGGATTTGAGAAGTGCCTGTCATATTTACGGGAATTTTGAGAAGTGCCTGTCATAAATACTATAACACTAAATTATGTCGATTCTTGAATCAAAATTTTGTCTATTTTTGCAAGGGAAATAAAAGAATTTGTTTTACTATTTTGATGAATTAATAGTGAATGTAATATATTTCAGTTAATACATTAAGTTATATAAACTAAAATAATATTAAAGAACAAGCTTTTGGCAAAAAATA
>JAVFBZ010108855.1:26876-48226 GCA_032466195.1 Katharina tunicata | reverse complement strand
TTTACCGTGTCCCCCCCCCCCCCCGCGAGGTTTATCGTTGACACAGTATTATGTAGTCAGATATTTTTCTTTTTCCCGTTTTTATAAGCGCGCTATTATTCCACTTCATTCTGAAATGTTGTCTTAACATTTCGATAAGAAAGGTACAATTCGAGTTAGATGTAGTCAAATATATATTAAAAAACACAAAACTACAATTAATTTACATACAATAATATAAATTATCATTATATATAAAGTATTTACTGACTTGGGCAATTCATTAATCATTTACTTTTTACTTTGTGGGTCCAACTTAAAGACAGAACAGTCGCGTCTAAATGCCGTTCATGTCTCCAATCCTGGTCAAACCGGATGACCAAAGGCCTCGAGATGATGGCTGACCGGAAACGCCTCTGCGAATTGCGAACCTACCCCAAAACAAAATCAAAATCCTCAGATATTTTTCGTCATCATATATGAGGACTTTATAGAAGCGTTATTACGGTGTCTTGTGCTAAGGTCTTCGGGAAATCGATTCCTTGTGACATATTTTGGTTCTGGTGCTTGTGCCGGTTCTGCTGTTGACAATGACGTCACAAATGGCTGCCTTATGCACTGACTGAAAACCATCCTGCAAGTGAAATAATCTTAAAAAAAGAAACAGGGAACAACAAATGGCTGTCGAATTTGCTGATCAATTAAAAATCTCACTGTACGCGTGTATTTCAAGAATTAGTGAACTTTACATTCACTTTCTAATAAAGCACTATTGCCGACTCATAGGCTACTAATCAGCTAGATTAGCTGGTTTTATTCGTGGTACACAAGTATTAATGAGCCTGTCGGCGATATTTGAGACAGTTTCTTATCCAGTCTGATTTAAGCTGGACTGGTCGATTTTCCGCCTCAGATGCGTTGTACTGTGTTCATGACTGACCGAATTTTCCTCTATATAGGTTTAGTTATATGCTTGTTGATATCTCCAAAGACACCTGTTAAACAACTAATAAATGATATTTTCCTGTGTTTTCTGTCATCGGGGACAGTAAGGTCATTTTATGTGCGCGTGTATTACGTTGTCGAAACAGGTTTCTTGTAGTTTGCGGTATAGAGTTTTTCGGTCACACTTTTTTGTTTAATAATGACATCACATTCTGCTCTATCACCTTTATATGTAATATATTTTTTAAAACATGACATGATTTTTGCTTTGTATAACTTAAGTATCACCGGATATTACTGAGCCATGAAGAGACTACAGCGCTTGTCTATATGCATTAACGTGTATAAACTGAACGTATACAAATGAGAAAAAGTTCACGACAACAGTTCCTCCATATGACAAAATGGTATACTATTTTGGATAATAAATCAATACAATTTGACCATTTTATTCCCTTATGTAGCGATAAAATTTAAGTATAATGTATTTTGATTCCTTATACTTGCCCAGCTTGGTCCATTCATAGCTGTCCATTATATTGAAATACCATCACTCAGTGGACATTAAAGATAATTTTGTCCGGTGTGGAATGAAGTCAAGTCCACTTACACTTCGACATTTATGACTGGCTCAACACGATATGGTTTTATGGATTCTCTACAATAACCCTGAATTGTAGTGATAACAATGTAGGTGTTAAATGTTCAGGATAAAGATATCGCTGAAGCAACGCGCTGGGTCGAGTTTTGTTTATGCTGGTTCCATGTGACCAACCTCTTTGAATATTGCATAATAAACTGGATCGAAATGGCAAAAAGTGAAATAAAACCTTAAGTATTAAATCAATATAACCACATCTCCAGTTTTTATTACACATATAGATCAGATGATAGATAGGTAATTACAACGATAATCTAGTAGCCAGCAGACTGGCTCCAATAAAACATGCTTTAACAGATGAAAATTCCAATGTTTAGCAGGAACCTGTTTTTCGAGTTGGGTGTAGTTGCATTTGTATATAACTAAAACATTTTAAAAATCGGTAAAACCTTCTTCCAAGGAATTAACGCGGTTTATTTGTCGCTTAAGGGAAAGGTAATAAGAGCTTACTGCATAGTGGCTATAAATATTATGTGCATTATAATTAATGATGGGGTTAATCTCTGAATAAGGCAGGCGGAAAGTGTTTCTCTGGTTAATCTGAATAAAGCTTTGAAACATTTATAGATTCCGAAGCCAACCCAATCCCACTTGTTTCATCTGACACGCAAACACTTTTTTTTACACTATTAAGGCATATGGCAGGTTGATTTTTGGGGTAAAATCTTATACAAATAAACGGAAAGACATGCCTTCAGACTGAACACTTGTGTTAGGTAAACAGCGCACGTCCACGGGGAAACCGCTTAAGGCAGGCCTCTTAGAATCCACAAAAACAGTTGGAACGAAAGGCTCTGACAAATTCACGCTTATTGGCCTACTCCTGTTACGCCATCTGTTGTGAGGTTTTCCGCTTAATATTACTAGCAGATGGTTGGTTCCTGCTGCGCTGAGATAACCGTGCACCTATAAAGCCAGCCATCTATTCTGAATATAAACCTCACAACGTTAAAGACATATCTTTAAAAATTGTCTGTTTCAAGCACGCGTTATTTTTTAAGTGCCTTTGTAAGCTTCTAAATGTTTCGTGGTGGTTTAAGGATGTCTTTGATTTAGTATTGATGGCATTTGTAATTTTTGATACTGGAGTATTAGCCATTTCTAATTGCCACAACAACACGTGTCTTCTATTCCATTTTTTATTTTATTAAAACGTTTCTCAAATGCTACTAGGGTGGAAATAGTGCCAGTATAAATGTTGTCAAAAATAAACAGTTTGTTACGAACACTCACTTAATTTATTTTTTATTTTAAAAATAAAATGTAGTAATAGGCTGATAAAAGTATTCATGTGGTGTTATGTATTCTGACGTGCGTGTGTTACACTGCTTACGATTCTCCACTATCATATGGCGTATGATTTCACCGGATTTGCCTGGAGAAATCAGAGTTAGACGATATTCTTAACATAAACATCTGCGTATAAACATATAAGTCACGCAATCTTTGAGAGTGCCGATCTCTAAGTATACGCTAGCCATTTAGCCTAGTTCAGGATGCGCCTTGTCACGATTAGGGTCTTCAGGTAGGGTGGTATTAACATAGAGTGACCCGTCAGGTGTTTCCTTACCGAATCAAGTTAAGGCAGACACACCATTAAACCACAAAACTAACTCCTGATTTTTGATCGGCAAAAAGAATAATCCTAGAAGAATCCTCAACCTTGTTTGTTTAGGGATTCCTCGTTTTGTTTGAGATTTGTAAAATATTTGCTCCTGACGTATGTTTTGTAAGAAGAGTTGTCTGTATCATCTGGTGAGATAGAAATTAAAATGGCTTAGAGGAAAGGACTGATGTTTACTCAGACACATGAGTAAAGACTGCTTTAACACCAATGTACCATCATGAAATGTCTCTACCATGGAATGTCATTGATACACTATCTAACTATTGATTTCTCTGATTGATTTTATGACGGTCAAGATGTTTGCATATATATTGTGACAAGTCGTGGGATACGTGAGAAACTAGTTATCCTGTTGCACCCTCAAATGAAGAGCTCACTGGACGGAATTATACGTTTAGTTCTTGGCAAAGTAATAATATAATAAAAAAATTTGTTTCCACGCTACCTCCCCCCCCCCCAATAACCCCCCTCCCACTCTTTTAATGTGCTATGGAAATTTCAGTTTGTGCTGAGGAGCAAAACATCTTGAATTTTTGTAAAATTTGTCTGTAAAATAACTTCGTAGCAATATTTGGTAAGATTCTGGATTATATCAGACTAACTCCATATGACATAAACCTTTACATAGACATGAAGTTTGAGCTGAGCTCGTCGTTAAACCAGTGCATACAACGCTATTATCTTATGCAGCTAATTTGACATTTTTATTCTTAGCACTACCATTACGACTAGTTTATACTGGATAATGTTTTTTTATAAGCTGTTTAAGGTTGAGCAAATTAATGACTGTTCAATATGCCTTTTTGTTACTTGTCTGGCTGCAAATGTAACAATTATATGTGTGAATGGTACAACGATTCTGTCAGTAAGAGAAACTATGAGATGAGCTGTGATTATTGGGCTGTATTTGTTGGAATGTTGTCAACCCTCTATGTGAGACAGACAAGGCACAGGAGTGTTGACATCCCTGATTAATGACATGTCCTATTTTAGTTTTTCTCTACTTTGATGTCGAATGCAGTCTGTCGGCTATGGACAATTTGTATATCTGCCTAACAGGTGCACGTCTCCGGCAGTCACTTGAACATCTCGAGTTTGGTTAAAAGTGAAGGATTATCAAGAAATCGTCTGTGATTATCCCGGTCTTAAAGACAAGCGTTCTGGGGCAGATCTGCTTACTGATATACCCTACTCCCTCTTAAAATACCAAACCGTCAAGCTTATATGATGTCAAGTCCTTGAAATGATTTGGGGGCTCTTTGGGAAGACTTTCTTACGGGGTCAGACCTCTCTTGACTGTCATTTTATTTGAGAACAAAATAAACTCTTCAACAAAAGGAGTGGTGTGACCTTATCAAACATTTTAAACAAGAAGCCAACTACTAGTGTACATCCTTCAGCAGAACACCGTTTTCTCACTATAACGTATGCCTCCCACTAATGGTGCACCGATATCACTTACACTTATCTTCACTTTTTAAGTAAGGCCGGATATTTTCAAATGATTGTTTCTTCTTAACGGAAGTCATTTGGCACAAATATAGTAGCAGTGAAATGTAGTACGTGTGCTATATGGTTGATGAAGAAGCCTGTGCTAAAACCAGGTTTTGTTATTTGACAGCGGACGTAAAGTAATGGATAGTTTGGAAAGTTATCTAAAACGTCATGTAACATAGATATGCGAATGTATTCATTTACATCTTGGAGTACTATCCATTTAGTTATCCATTTTAATCTATGAATTTGACTCGCATGTTTATTGTTCTATGCCTAAGAGTTTGAAAATACTGAGATGGTGAAATATAAAGATTTACGAATCAAAAGGTTTTACTGACGCTATAAACTATTTAGTAGTAATTATAACTTAATCAACCTCAGTGTAAAAATAAGTCATATTTCGTTCGTCACAACGAAGAAAAGACTGTGCACGAAATATATCAAGTCATTATCTCACGATGCACATTCTCGTGTTACCGGGACTGCACCAAAAGTTGCTATGTCGCTAATATTTGAAGTACAATTGTGTCACGTGCTGACTCATGATACGGTCATATATGGTGCTCACTAATACGAAATTAAATTATAGAGTCGTAATCTACCATCTTGAACTGATGTAATATATATATTTAGCCATTATGATATTATTTATTGTGGGTCCATGCGTAAGGTTTTCACGACAACAGAGCACTCATGTGGGGACAAACTTGTCAATTCTGTGGCTCCCGGCCACTTGAGGAAGACTTAAAGTAGAATAACACCTAGTAGCTGAAATTCATAGCATGGATTCCAATCACTGTGACTCCAGGAACTTCCATTCAGATCGCTGAAATGTAGACTTGATTCTTGTTTTTATAAAATGGTTTACTGGAATGTATATCTGGATACCCGTCGTTAGGCGTTAGACCTCTCCAATATTCTTCTCTATTTAATAAGCAGACTAGAGCAAATACTTCACATAGCTATGCCACTTAACAGTAGTGCTTTTCTACGTTATAGTATAAGTGCGGCCGATTCGAGGGCACGTATATTTCAGCGCCGACAATCAGGTGACCAAAACACTCCCAGGGCATAGATTTGTCTTATCGCCCAACTACTGGTCGCCGGTTGTAATATTTATATGGTGATTAAACCTCTTTGTTTAGTTAATGCTAATGGGTTTGTGTTGTAACAGATAGGGTCTTCTCTATGTAATGTTGTGTCTGTTACTCCTGTTTGTGTACAACAAACGTGAGAAGTTGTCAGCTACAATATAGACCAGATACACTTGACATTCCTGGCTTTCGTTGAACTCTCCTGACCGAACCTCCAGTAAAATGGTTGACATTTTAAAACCCTTTCTGCTGAACACGGTTGCAGTTCCTCGATAGTTTACGTAGACTGTGCTTGAGGACACATGAAAGGGACACAGGTTTGGGCAGTTGTTTGAACGCTGGCAGTCCCGCGGATTAAAACTAAATCTCTCATTACTGTCACACAAAAACTGACCCCAACTTCTAAACCCAGTGAGTGAGAGCTAGATGCTCAATCATTCGAATGATAGATTTAGAGTTAGATTTCAGATCTTGTTTCTGCACAATTCTTTGGTTCAAATCTTAGTGAAGTGTTCTAAACTAAAGACCCAGTTTCCCGAGTTCCCATCAGCCTTCAAGTGATCTATTTTCTGATCACATAAACTTTATTTTCTTACGACCTGGAATGTTATCAGTTCTGAAACCCAGGGATGTCTCGCCAAACGCCGCGAGACTAGACGAGTAGAGACAGATCGAGTCCCGGTGATTGCGAGCTCAATCAACCGTGGGACTGTTAAAGAGGACCGCTGTCTAATACATATATCTATGAATTTATGTCTGTCATTTTTTGTGGTTTATGTTAGATCCGTGCACAAAGGCAAACGTGTTTATAATACTTCATCTTCGGTATGATAAATATAAATTGAAAGCACTGGTGTATTGAGACGTTTGTCAATGAGTTTGTGTAAGGTGAGTGTGGTGGTTAACCAAGTTGATTGTGGTTTATCGAACATGGACCATTTAAGAAAAGCTTTTTGCTTGTTGTCTTCCTGTGGTGCGAACCATCCAACACGACGCCGTACATTTGTAAGCATAAATTCACATTTTCCATTGATTGTGTGGGACGGTTTTCATTTCCATTCGAGTTAGTGGAGAAGATTGTAACATGAATTTTGTAATTAATATGCAAATGCGTAAAGAAACCGAGGCTATTTTGTTTTGTTATTGTATTTTGAGGGTCATAAATAAGAAGCGATATATGTGTAGGTTATATTGTTAAAGTTTTTGGCGAAGATTTGATTCTAGTCCTTTCTTTAGGCATGCCTAAAGCCATTTGTAACATATATTAAATTGTACGAACAAACGTATAGGTTGAGCTACAAGTAGGCTCAAGTTATTCCATTTATCAGGATTAACCAAAGGTAAAGACTTATGTCATTTTCAGTTTGTTAATTTGGAGTACGAAGGAATGTTACACAACCGCAAGCACGTATCCAGATTACACCATAGTTTATGACCCTCTTCACGACGGGGTATACAAAGACAACGCCTAGCTCGAGGTTAATATCCAAAACCCGGACTGTCTGCCTATTCTGATATTTAAACCACAATGACCGGCTCAGCATTAAAGTTGGTATATAATGGATAAGTGTAACATACTATTAGCAATGTTTACGTGAGCACATGCAGGTGGGCAAGTTTACCTTCATACTCCTGCAATGTCTCATTTTGTTTTATAAATGTAGAGAAAGGATATTTTGCTTGCCTCCACCGGGATTCGATTATGCCATACTTTCAAATCGCATCATTTCGGTCTGAAGGGACACACATACTATTTGTCGCGAAGTATATGAGAATAGATTTCGTCTTGCTGAAATATCGCATGGAACTAAGACGCTTGTGTGAAATAGCCACCATAATTTATAGAAATTTCTCATAGTTGAAGTAGTAGAAGCATCATAATTATGATAAATAGAAGCGTCTTATCATAGTAGAATCAAATGAATAATTACAAACACGCATGACCCACGGGAGTAAGACAAAAATGATCTTGGGTACCATTGTTTCCGTTATCATTATACCTGTAAAGTTGTACATGTACCTGTATTGTACATGTTTATGTCAGGATCCTCCAGCTAGAACCTCAAGTTTTAATGTAGTATATGCGTATAAAGTTTATAAAAATATATAAAGTTTGTTTTTCTCTATGCACATGTATTATAGTGTCTACATGTCCAACTCATGGCTTCTTGTAATGTAAACAGAGACTTCAGTGAGGTAGACTAGATGAACCCTTTGTTACAGGGAGATTAAAGGCTACCTACAGCCATGTCTCCTTCAGGTTAGCGCGTGCTACTCCACAACGTAAAGCTTTACCTCCCTGTTTATATACGAGCTAAGGTGTTCCTCTGCTGGTACAACCCATATTTTTACACACTCAATACAAATTGTCCTTAAATATGATACTTTATCCAGCACGACTATGTTGGAATATTCCTTCTGGGATTAACAAAGGCCTTGACTTGGGCTTGTATTCTGTATACTTATTGTTGTCTCCTTTTTGCTTTGCAGATGCTGGTGGCTTGGACACAGACTTTGCTGGTGTTGTGGGTAGGACTAGCCACAGCCCAAGGTAACATACACACACAACCCTATGTCAGAGCTTTCTCACACATAACCCCATTCGACAGCACTCTCATACACGTCGTTTAAACAAATACACATCTACTGAAATGTTTTATATCACTCGCTTCATAGTGCATAACCAACTGACACATCTTCTATTTAACTGGACATAGCAAATACTACATTGCTGATTAAATATAAATAATATGTTTTATATAGGCTAGTACACTTTGGGCTGTTTATATACCCTAGATCGGCCCTAAAACTAGATAACCTTATATTGTGTAAAAATACCAGGAATATTTTCCCAGCAATTTTCCACCAGAGCACCACCTTACATTATGTTTTTAGATAGGACTGAACCAATAGTCCGAATTCATCTAAGTTTTATTACTACTCTGTTAGTTGTCGTAAGCAAATACTCTGAAGGGAAACCAATAAAGTGGCTGAACTGTTCAAGACACATACATTTGGTATAAAGGGATGACATTTGTGGAGACAAAAAGAGCAATTGACCAAACCTGCTATTAAAGCGCACAAACTAACGATACATTTAGATTGTAACTGTTGTCAAGCATAATAAATAAATATGTCGGAAATACATTATAAAGACAAATAATAATAAGGAGCACTGCTGAAGCACTTGAGTCAAAAATGTAACAGACTGGGTTCGAAATATTATCGAAAATCGTAAGGACATAAAAGAAATTTTGGAAACTTAAAACATTATCAAAGTTAATGGCTACGTGATAAAGCGTTAGTATATTAAGACAGATGGTGAGTAATTAAACATTCTGTAAAACAGCCAGATAATGCAGAGCAATTAGTCTCTTAAATGATGTACTTAGGTTGGTAAAGAGGTCGTCACGTTATTGGAATTAGTCAATTTTCACGTAAGCACATGTTGAAGCGAGCCTGGTTTATTGTACTTGAAAAGGGATCTCTGGTTGAGGGCTGTGCTTGCCAGAGAGAGGTCGGGTCCCGGCGGATATATTTTCATAACCTCTGATACCTAGGTGCTAAACCTTACCCGAATACCTGTCACAATTAGCTCCTTACTGCCCTAAATTACAAATAGATTTCCCCTGATTTTCTCACTTAGTCTCAACACCTAAGCATGGAGTCTGGCTTAGTGAGTGAGGCAATCTGGCGATTGTGTTGAATAGCTGGGTGGAGCATACCGCCCAGGACAGACACCTATCTCATTATTGATGCTGATTTAGAACCAATTCCAAACGTTGTAACCACAATGTCAGTTAGTACAGCCCGGAGTATCAACACGATTCAACGACCGCACAAATATTTCTCGTCTGTCCACCAAAAATCAGATAATATGTCAGGAATTCTCATTTGAACACTAGTGTTTAGTGGAAAACTGTTGCACCACGTTGCTAGAACTATTAGGTAACCTTTGTCAGGTAACGAGATACCTGGCGAAAAGGGCAAGGTGACTGTAACAGTGTGATCTCAGCAACATTTTAAGAGGAAATAAAGATCATTGCCTAAATTAGCACCCCAAATACAATGTGTTGTGTCTTAAGCAGTTTATGTTAATATACAATTTAAAAAGGCTTCATTTTGCCAATAAAATACAAACACGCTTTAAAGATTTAAAATTTCGTGAACTGAATGTCTATTTATTATACTGTCCCAAAACAAATTAAATATTACTGTGAATGAATAAGTAAGGCTAAAAGTGCTATTTCCACATACACATTCACCAAAAAAGAATGTCGTAATATTGTTGAAACTGCACAGCTTCATGTCTTTTCCGTGTGCTTGGGTTTGACAGCGGAGTAGTTATGCAGTCACACAATCAGCACGCCATGCCCACTGTATGGCTCTATAAACAGATGGTTATCGTTAGTTTATATATCTTCAAGACACATCTCGAGCCCACCTGTATGAAACCATTACCTGTGTGGCCCGTGAGTCTCAGCGCGGACCTCAGATAAAACCATAACCTCATATAATATTATATTAAATCCATTACAGATCATGTGTACTAAAATGGGCTCGTACCTTTCTCCAGTTTGAGAATAATACCAGCACTAGTGTACATTTGTATATAACGCTCCATTGATTCACTTCGGTGACGGACCTTGTATGTAATGGCTAGGCTTTTTAAATATATAGCTGTGAACGTCATAGCGAGAGTGCTGACGATTGACCTGATTAATCGACCTATGAAGAAATTTAAACTTTTTCACGTGACTTTATTCTCTTGTTGAATAGGTCATTTCGACCTAATGTTATGCTAATTAGTTCTTTTTTTGTTTCTTCATTTTCTTTGCTGTTACTTGTTCTGTGTCGATTTGTATTGGCGCGGAATGCACTTGATGTCCTATAGGACACGTTTATCTTCATGCTATACAAGCTGGCCTGTTATTACACTAAAGCCGATAATCGGAGGGGACGGAAGGTACCCAGAGATAGACTGTGTTGAACTAGAATGCACTAATTTAATGATAGGCCATCCTTGTTGTTGTCGTAGTAATATTACCACAAAACATGCGCTGGCGAATGAATCGCTTACATTTTACTACCAACTTATTTAAAATGAAATAGAGATATATGTCATATGGCCGTAGTCTGTAAAAGGCAGAACAAATGATAAAATCGTGAAGTAGTACCTTGTATAGTGGCACATATAGACGTACTCGCTACTTACATCAAAGAGGAATAACTCTTTCTATAGGTGAACAACAAGAGGACCAGTCAATACGTTAGAGTCAAATACTCGACGGTAGGGAGAATGATTTGATTCTCTATTTTAGCAAGGTGTTTGGGCCTTTTTGAGCAGATGATATACCTTTATACAACTTATCTAATGTTATTATTATTCCTATTTTTCCGAAGGCCAAATATATCTTTTTTTGTCTGCATATAAAATACTGAACTAGTTCAAACGTAGGTCACATTTCATGCGTTACACCTAAGCTGATTGCCTGATGCTGTCTACACTTAGTTCTAGTGCAATACATTTCTCAAGCATTAACGCCTATTATAAGACATCTTTCACATGCATAGGTCATTAGACGTGATAGGGTGTGAAATACACACACAAACTACCCACGCAGAATAATAGGAAAGACACAAATTTAATTTTGATCTCGGGACTATCGCTGAGTTTCAGTGCGTGGGTTCCTTTTGAAGTGATGGTCATTCTTGGTCTCATTCTACCTTTACCCCGATCGTCTTGGTCTACGTCAGCCCACCCAGACTTACTATATCCCCCAATGTTATCCCACCTACACCCACCCACTGGCCGCGATGTTAAAAGAGCAATCTCTCCTTCACATACGCATTAGTTGTTGACTAAACCGAAACTCAACTAACTAGTTCAATAAATATGACGTGAAGCTTTTATACATCGAGTGGCTCTTTGATAACAGTGTAAAAGCACACTCTGGCTATACACACACTTCAATTGTGGAGTGTTAAATTTGTCTGTTCTCTTTACGTCAGTGGCGAAGGTTTAGCGGTACAACACATTCCAGACAAGGGTGGAACTTGTCTCAAATAGGGCCAGTCATTTCATAAACGAGACCGAGAAATATTACCATTTAGCGTAATCTTACAGTGATTATTTATGTTTGTATTTCTTCAAACTCCAAATATGTCCTTTGTTACACCTAAATGAGGTAAACTTGTAGTAGCTCCATATGCTCAAGAAACAGCTTATCAACGCTAGTGTTGGACGACGTCAAACCTATACGTTTACAAAAATGCAAAATAGTACAACATTTTAAACACATATTTGAAAAAAGATCAGTTTGATGATTAAAATAAATTTAGTCTCCATGTGAGATATGTAACATAGTATTTTCTCACGTGAATCAAATATTGCTACTAAAATTCGACATTAAGAATAGTTACTGTGTTTGTATTGCATAAATGTTTTTATTACTTATAAGTTCAATCATTTGTCACTTTCCACATGTAAGCCTATATCATTGTATAAACTTGTATAGCTAACACATCCAGACCAGAACAGCGCAATGTCGTATACATTTTAAGAGGTTCACACGACTTCTAGTAGACAGGCTCTGTATAATCTTCCATATGACTATTTGTAAAGATGAACCATCAATTCAATGTAATAATGTAGAATAAGTCTGCTGGTAATTTATGACCCTCATGTCTTTAGACGTGGATTATCCATGTGTGTTTCTCTCTCAAGCCGTCGTCATCTCACCATGCCAAAATAATGACTCTGGTCATTAAAGGTATCGACGTCAAGTAAACGTCTTGCACATTTCCAACTAGCACACAAAAGGCCTCAAAATACAGGGCGTACTGTGAGAGACAGTGAATAGATACTGTCCTTTTGTCCATCGCCACCAAACAGTGTGACATACTTCATGCTTCACGTGGAACTATTCCAAGAATGTGCTAAGAGAAGGCAATTAATGACGTGACAGATACTGTGTAAAGTAGCTTGAAAATATATATCTAAGAGCTATAGCACTGGTGCTGGGGTCTGTCACTCAGAAACTCTCTGGAGCGTTAGAGAGACGAGCCCCCTGGGTGCTCCAGTAGTCACCCAACTCAACTATCTAAACACAAAAATATATCTTCTTTAAAGTCCTACATTTTTTAGATAGAAGAAGAAAGATCGTTACAAATATCGTCACAGGTATACTGAGAGGGATACAGTTTTTGTTTATGAACCGGATATACGTTCTGCTAATAATCTAATATTACACACTGACATACATATGGAATGTATATCAGAAGGAGTTTCAAGCTGTTTATATATTTATTAAAGCTTTGTGCTTGCAGGCATCTCAAAGGCTCTTTCGTGTAATAACTTATAAATAGATTAAAATCAACGTTCTTGAAAACGTCTTGAATTTTTCTCAAGGGCAATCCTAATAGGTTCTCACATAATTTGTCAATATTGATGTGAAGTATACGTCTTCATTATTGAACAATAAGGTTTACTGAATGACAATGTGATAAATGCAGTATGTCGAGTTAGTGATATTAACCATTATATCTATAATGATAATTTAGAGAAGCAACAGGTGTGATTCAGTAATGTCTTCGTGAAATATACACTCTTTCATTCGCTTCAAGGCTGATTAATAAAACGTACATTTTTTCAAATCATAAATAATTTTGACGTGTCTGAAAGATTGGATTTGTTGAGCATATGTCTTCTATATCATTCACTCAAGAGCATATTTTTAAAACCAAGTCATGTTTTATTATTTTTATTGAATGTGAAATGATAAAACCTCTCTTACTTGAAAGAAGAAAACAGAAGGAATGTTAGCAGCATGCTCTCCTTAGAGTTCGCTGAATGGTTGTTTCGTTTTGGCGCGGTAGGCAGTCTTTCCGAGTCACTGGTTTTAATTGGTTAGGTCACACGTCTTAGGGATATCTTTGTATATTGGTTGTGTTTTGTGGGGACTGGTTAGACGATCCAGTCTGGGTTATATGGTTTACATTAAATAACCTCATTATTGTTGTCAAAATGGAATTATTAAAATTAATAGTCCTGAGTAAAAGTATGACATAATCAGAATGAACTATGTTAATATTACGTTTAATTTAATAATAGCGAGCGGGATGTTACAACATTTATGTTAAATTTCAGTGGCAATATCCTATAGTAAAAATAGGAAATATTAGCGTATTTATGTGTGTTGATGTGGTGAACATATATACTCTCTGGGAATGAGAAAGACAGGTTTCAAAGGCTTTCCCACAGCAATGCGAACTATTTACGTGTGCTGTAAACTCTTTGGAGCAGAGAAAAAGAGGTCTTTGGTTGACCCATGTTGTTCATGAATAACATAAATATAAAGGGAATCTTTTTACATAGACGTTTTGAAGTCCAAGGTAATATCTGTATAACGAATGGGTCTTTATATTCAGAACTGGTTACAATGGACTTTATACTTGTACAAATTAAGTTAAGGCTGTAAAGATGGGTATAAGATGTACTCTATGACGGGTGTGTCGTGACCTGCAAATATCCATAACAACTCATCTGGTCAACCTCGCCATCAGATTAGTGGATACGTATTCGTGTAAACCATACTCTATAGGCTTACTTCAAAGTAGACTGCACACTTGAAAGTTCAAGTCGTGTTTTCACTTTCTATAAGACAAAACAAAATCCGATCAAATAAGCCTAGAACAGCACAATGAAACGAAAACAGAACACTTAGACAACTTGTTTTGGAAACCAACTTTCTTTATTGAGATAAAACACATATAAAACACAGGGTGGTATTATGATAATGAATGAATAGCGCAATCTGTCTCAAATGCTCCAGCAGGACAATGAGATTTAGCTGTGGTGGGAGGTTTCACAAATGTTTATATACCAGTACATTCTTAGATTTAACAAACAAATATATCTACCAAATTTGACAATAAACACAACTGAATAGATACCGTGTTTTGCTAACACATGTAATTTATGAATAAATAGGAAAAAAGTAGTTCTCCAAGTCACAAGAAACATAATAATGCTATACAAACGAGAGCCTGATTTTTCTCCTTTATTTGCTGGTAGTTTTATCACATTTATTTGGTAGCCAGTCAGTCATACATACAGACTTAGTATATCTGTTAATGTTGGATTGGCGATTCTTGAATCTCTTTCGGTCACAACGATTCTATTGTGATTGATTTTACTGTCGCACGAGTATATATCTGTAGAGTAACGAACTACAGTAAGTAACACCTACTTAGTTGACCTTAACTGCAAGGTGTCTCGCTTTTATACCATCTGACCTGAAAGAGATGGTCAAGTTATATCCAGTCCGTCGACAGCTTCTTTTTATGAAAGACAACTAATTCATGGATGTATAGTACGTGGTATAAAGTTAGGGATTTGTTCCCTTTTAAGTTCAGGGTTCCAACACTTGTCAGGTAACAAAGAGAGGGGAGCATCAGTCTACACAGTGGCTACACGATACTGCTCTCACCACTTGGATAGACATAGATTCGATTTCTAATCTCCGGATTTAATCCCCAGCTTGTTTTCCTACTATCTTTTGATTTGATTTTCACGTTAAACAAGATATAGTGTAGATTTTCGAATACACACGTATGTATTTATAAAGATCTTTAGTCTTGGGGATAGACCCTACAAGTACCCTTATCTAGTAACCTCATTCCGTCCCATATAGAGTTTGTTCAGCATTCATGTTTCCTCTCAAATCGCAGGATAAACGCACAGAAACCTCTGGATTGTTTGCACGTTGAGTTATGTACTGCTCTAAAATAGTGTCTTGTGGTGTGGCCATAAGCTGCTACAACCTTCAAAAGAATTTAAAATAGCTGAATAAATCTTGCCTGAATTCGATGCATGATCAAAGTGTTCCGTTGAATTTTATCTGTTTCTATGTGCAACCATAGGTACATTATACCCCATCTAAGATTAAGCAATTTGCCATGACGAGATACAATGTGACTTAATGTGTGAACAGGTTATCATACTTTAACGCGTGCAGTGCTGTACTATTCGCAAACTATAAAATCGTCTCTTAATTAATGCAATTATGGTAATTATGTACTATTTATAATGTTATGATTGATGTTGTTTTCAGTGTGTGTGAATAATGGCCCGTTGGGAATGATAACTGGTAAGATCCAGGACTGGCAAATCACAGCTTCTTCTACATACCCTCAAGAATGGGATAAGCACTGCCATGAGAAATACGCCCGAATTTACCTCCCTAACAAGCTGGGCTGGTGCGCCAAGTACAAATCCAGCTCAGAATGGCTGCAGGTTGACCTGGGAGTGGCAGCCAAGGTAACCCCTTATAACACACTTATTTACTCTCTCTTATTCCCCATCTTTCCGTCTCAAACTTTCCCTCTCGTCCAACCCCCTGTAAACCACACACCGGTCTATCTAATTCACATAGAAAGCCGATGGACCTAGAAGCACGGGCCAGCCCTCCTAATTAGCCCCTTACACAGCGAGTTCAAGCTGGTGGGCCGACAATTTTCACCCCTGTGCCATTCTCTAGGTTTGTTGAGCAAACTTACGTGAACGACTGAATACGAGATGACAAGGCCTGGGTTTAGAGACAGGATTCATTCCCGTTGAAGCAACAATTGGGGTGTTTGGGGTTACTGTTAACACATAACACATAAGACAAATCATAACATAGCTAGCCTAAATTATGCCCATCAAAGACATCACGTCAAGGCAAACACTTTCCACAGAGTCTTACTTTCATGAAGGCATGTGTAAATCCAAACACAAACGTTTATTCTACCCTCGATATCAATTTGTTTGTTTGACAGAACCAGGCTATTCTAAATACCTTCTATTGTTAATAGTTGAAACTGTTCTTTCTTTCGGTCGGATGAAATGTCTTGAACAGATGTAAGCAATATTTTCTTTCCGGTTAAAATACCATAAAATGACCCTTGTCTGGCCTCAGTTTGGTCTAATCTCACGTCGTTATTCGATAGCCTGTACTTTGAGATGTATCATGTATTCAATAGAAAACTAAAAAGTTACGTGTGGCCGTTGGGGCGAGTGATGGACTAATAACAGAGTGTAGGTAAAACAGATAATTGTCAAACGGAGGGGAACCTGAGGACAAATGAACCATCCAGCAGTTCACCTCAAATCTATTGTATATCTATAGCCATTGAGTACTCTATCTCAATTAGCTCTCTACTCATCTATTATTGGTAATTTGTAAAACTCAGACAAGAAACAGTCCTAATTGTCGTTCGTGACTCGGTAGGTTTTATTTAGTTTTACCTCGAGCCAACAAACCTTCTCACGTGTTCAAATTGTACCCATGGTTTGAATACACTCCAACCACATGACCAGTCTTCTTTACAAGTAAACATGTAGTTAAACCAAGATTCCTTTAGAAACCGACGACAAACAAGCCGAGAAAAAATTATCCCCTTTTGTTTAGCAAAACCTTTCCCGATGTATTGTAAACTGTATCACGTTAACATGTTTCAATCATTGTACGAATTCCATTTTCACACCAGTTCTTATATTCATGACCTTGTTCGGTTAACCATTTACATGTGCCGGCCGATTGGTTTCATACACTATCACATTGTACACACTAGAAGGCAAACAATTATTAATAAACAATCTATTGTTTTGATGCACTAGGTGAAATGATATTGTTGAGATAGCTCAAATCACTTAATTCGTAAGACAGTCAACCATAAGTAGTGATTAAATATACTTTTTAGGTTATCTCTTATTTTAAACTTGTATAGGCCTGGCTTATCCTTCTTATCGACATGGGCCTATGATGTTCGGATCAAAATTAAATCTACATTCAATACAATTTATTGAAACATTCTTTGTTGTTGATGTAAAAGGTTACTGGTCTGATGACGCAAGGGAGAGGAGACGGCGTGGAATGGGTCACAGCCTTTATGGCCTCCTACAGTATGGACGCATTCAACTGGCAGTATGTCACAGATCAATATGGTAATCAACGGGTAAGTTTGAAGTGTACCATTAACTGAAGGCTTATATAATAACAGTGATGGGTAATCACTTCGTCGATGGACCCATGCATGCTAATGAAAATAATAATTATATAAACTGAAGATGACCTTGTGATGTTTTTCTTATAAGCGTCTTTCTTGCAAATTATGATCGAAAAATGTTAAGACTTAACGTAGACCTTCTATGTTAGAAAAACTTAATATGTGCTATCCGATATCCGATAAAAGAACTTAATATATGCTATCCGATATAAAACAAATTGAACAACCCACCAGTAATGTTTTTTTGTGTATGTCCTGTCACAGGTGTTCGAGGGAAACGTTGACTCATACGGTGTGAAACACTCGTACCTTGATCAACCAATAATCGCTCGATTCATCAAATTTCACACTGTTCATTGGCATCGTCATCCAAGTATGAGGGTGGAGGTATTTGGGTGCCAACGTGAGTAAAAACTTGAATAACCCTTCATCAAAAAAACAACAACTGTGTTATTGAACCAGCCTAAAAACATAACTGACTGTAGCCAGAACCCACAAAGTTATGAACCTGGTATAAGCGAAAGTATCGGAAACAGATTATATATATCTTTACCCGCCCCTATTGTACGGAACTCACTTGTTCCATGAGACAAAGTTTTTCAGTAACCACGAGGATTTCTGGGTGGTTCAGGAGCAAGATTCTGTCTACGACAATGTAAAGTAAGATGTAATACGTCACCAAGAAAAAGTCTTATTTTGAATAAACAACGACGAACAACTTATACATTTTGGCATTCAAGCTTTCGGTAACCTCCTATTCCTTTTTCAAGATAATACAATTGGAGTAAAAACAGCCAGGTAAAAATAAAGTAAGAATAGAATGGAAATGATGATTTCCATGCTTTTTTTTACTTTTTTCTTGCCCGTCCATTGTTTTCTTTCTGTATAAATATATACCTGGCTGTTTTTACTCCAATTGCATTATCTTGGAAATGGAATAAGAGATTTTCGACAGCTTGAATGCCAAAATGTATAAGTTGTTCGTCGATATTTATTCAATACTATCTCTAGCCAAGCCGCTTCATACAAGTATTTATAGCAAAGTCTAATTTATCCTAATGACTTTCCTTCAGTGTGTAAAGAGCCTATTGGACTGCCGCCATACGGAAAGATGACAGCCTCGTCCTTCTCATCCCGCAAACGGCGTCGGTCATGCCAACCTGACGACGGGAACATACTCAGCAACAAAGCCTGGTGTTCAAAGAAACAAGACGGTAAGTCAGCGTTTAACATATCTTCTTCTAATTGTCATTGTAGCTTGAGCTATTCACATGTTTGTTCCTTGTACTAGTACTTAGACGTTGGGGGATAACCAATCACAATTACTAACATATACACCATGCAGTAACAAAATCCCCTTGATATAAGCGTTAAAATGAGTGGATTAATGATTAAAAAAGAATATGTTACAAAATAGGTGGAAAACGGTAATCCGAGATCCTCTGAATAACCAAAGTCACCCAGAAAAAATGTTCTAAACCATTATGTCCTAGATTAATAGTTTTCATGTACAAATACATTTAACACATTTATTTTCCTTCTTTCCTGGCGTTACTACCTTCATAGTCACGAAAAGCGATTGTTATTATGACCAAATACAAGAAGCGTTCCTTGAACAATGAGACCCTGCATTTAATTTATCAACCGGCACTGTTTTACGCATGATAAGGTCAGGTTTCACAAGATACCGTTAAAAAGTGAAGATTACACTTACGTACATACTCGTCATTATAGCAACCTTATCTCGGCCGACTGACATTACATTTGTGAAAATTGAAGTAAAGGCGTCATGAATTGATTAGACTTGCTTGATGGGACGTAGTGCGTTAGACGCCGTATTAAATTATTCTATTGCCGTGCCAGTATTTATCTTCTGTTAATTGAAGGCAATAGTTAGGAGATTCCATGAGGGTTGTGATAATGTGGATGTAAGCTATGTTAACAGTATAGTCAATAGCCAGCCACATTCCGTAAGCTTAGAGTTCGGTCCTCCTTAACAAAAGCGCTGATTTAGTGCGGCACTCGTTTTGCTGATTTAGAAAAGAATCTCGAATTTCCATATTTGATATTGCTTTTAAAGATTGTTAGCTATATGATTGGGGAGGGTTTTATATGGCTGACTGGAAAGTTCTCAATAGGTATTCTATTTTTTTTGACCCGACATTATTTCCTTTGTCCCTGTTTATAGGTACAAATGACTACTCGGTTAGCAATCTTTCTCCGTAGATACGCTCAGTTGTTGACCAGACTATTAAAGGCTCACGGGCTGCGCGTTAATTTAGCGTTTGGCGTGATGATATTGTGGACATGTCGCGCAAGGTGTTAAAGATATAGTTGGATGAATGCATTAGAGTCGGGTCGTTAAAGTCTTCTTGGTTCACTGGGCCAGTAGGATTAGGCAAATTAAAGCACAATCATCGGTGATACCCTTAACACTTCTGAAGAATATATGGATGAGATTGATATTGCCATGTGGTTTACCTTCCTTTGTATTTACATTGCGTTATGACCTCAACATCCAAAACTATACCCAGTGACCTCCTGATTGTTATTCGCAAAAAACACAAGAGTGTATGTAACGATACATTTAATGTGTTTTCGCTTATTTTTTGAGCGAAGGTTACAAAGTACTTATTTTCCGTTTATTGAAAATATTGTACCTACGTGTGTAATATATAGTAATAGCATAGCTAACATGTACAGAAAGGTTCAAGTGGGTTTTTTTAAAGTTAAAGTGGCGGAGCAAGTTTATCTAATAAGATGAAGAGATGCTTTAAGATATTACCTTGTGTCATTAATATCTAGAAGCTGTACTGTACACTCAATGACAGACTCGTTTACATATCAACAAACACCATTATTTTATAAATACAAATAAATATGTTATCATACACTAACAAGTAAGTCCATGTGAATAACAGTATTCAGTTGATTATTTAAATGTGAACATTAACCGCATGGCATTTGTTGTATTTTATGATTATATTTGTTTCGTTAAATTTTCCTTTTTAATGGATCATTATTTTGAAACATTAATGCCTAAGTGTTAGAAACAATATTAAATATTAACATTTGTCGGCAGGAAAATATAATTGGTTAACTAGGTCAGTTAATCAAGTATCCATATGCGTAAAAGTGGGAGAATACGAAACAAACGTCATTGTATTATGTGACAAAAAGGTAAAAGTTAAAGAATACAACGCCAATGTCATTGTATTATGTGACAGAAAAGGTTAAAGTTAAAGAATACAACGCCGACGTCATTGTATTATGTGGTAGAAAAAGTAAAAGTTACATAATACAACGCCGCCATCGTATTATATGATAGAAAAAGTAAAAGGGACAGAATACGACACAAAAGTCATTGTATTATGTGACAGAAAAGGTAAAAGTTAAAGAATACAACGCCAACGTCATTATATTATGTGACAGAAAAGGTGAAAGTAAAATAATACAACGCCAACGTCATTGTATTATGTGACAGATTAAGTAAAAT
>JAVFBZ010108855.1:0-26776 GCA_032466195.1 Katharina tunicata | reverse complement strand
TATTATGTGACAGAAAAGGTGAAAGTAAAATAATACAACGCCAACGTCATTGTATTATGTGACAGATTAAGTAAAATGACAGATTACGACACCAACGTCACTGTATTATGTGACAGAAAAGGTAAAAGTTAGAAAATACAACGCCAACGTCATTGTATTATGTGACAGAAAAGGTTAAAGTTAAAGAATACGTCAACGTCATTGTATTATGTGACAGAAAAGGTGAAAGTAAAATAATACAACGCCAACGTCATTGTATTATGTGACAGATTAAGTAAAATGACAGATTACGACACCAACGTCACTGTATTATGTGACAGAAAAGGTAAAAGTTAGAAAATACAACGCCGACGTCATTGTATTATGTGGTACAAAAAGTAAAAGTTACATAATACAACGCCGTCATCGTACTATATGATAGAAAAAGTAAATGGTACAGAATAGACAATGTAAAAGTGACAGAATACAACGCCAACGTCATTGCATTATATGATAAAAAAAACCAAAACTCAACAGAATACGACACCAATGTCATGTATTATATGATAGAAAAAAAAGTAACAGGATACAACGCCAACGTCATTGTATTATATGATAGGCAGAGTAAAAGTGACAGAATACGACGCAATCGTATACATTTTCACCAGTCGCAAGACCCTCCCCACCTAACTAAAACTTGCCATGTGTATTTAGTACTACAATAAAATTTACGAAAATTGCAGAGAACCAATGGATTCAGGTGGACGTTGGCCCCCCTACACTTGTCACTGGAATCCTGACCAAGGGACGTGAAGATACTAGGCGGAAACATTGGGTGACCAGGTTCAAAGTGTCTTACAGCAATGACACCCAAGTTTGGTACTTTTACAAGGACGCCAATCACTTAGACGCTAAGGTAAAATTTTCATGAATTCCACATGCAGGTCAGAGTTCAGAGGTCGTGATAATTAAGTATGATTGGTCAGCCTTCGGCGATTAAAGCTTCATTAGCGATACAGATGTAGATACTAAATTGTAGTTGCCAATACATTTTCATTATTATTATGTATGTTATATATTTGACAGAAACACGAATTTCAACAAAACTGCCATTAATGTATGTGGCTCAAAAAGTTCAAATACATAAAAAAAATACATTATTAATATTGTACATTATCATACATGTTGTTTCAAACATTTCTTAGAAAAGAGTTTTTAAATTATAGGTAGAGTGCTTCCTACCTTTTTAAGTTAAATTATATAACAACCTTAACGACACAAAGACGAACCTATATGATGCATTTAAAATGTTATAATTGATAAGAAATTACATTTGATTTGAACATATTTCTGCTGTCAATGGTGTCCCACTATTTTGAGAGCCCTATATTAACTTTCCGTTTTGATTTTTCAGTCCCATTAAAGTAGTCCCTTGTCCTCCACACAGAAGTCGGTTGCGTTGTTCAGACATAGGTCAATGGTCTGGAAATTTCTTGTCTCATGAGAGACGCTTTACTCACTTCTGGCATACGACCGGACTTTCTGGGAAATAATACCTATATCAATATATACTGTTGCCGTGGTGACTGGATACTATAACTTGGTGTGACTGTATATAATCTGATAATCCGCTTTCATTTGAAAAGGTAAAGAGAAAACATGTTCATACTCCATGGTGATTGAGGGAAATGGACATTGTTGTTGTAACGGCTTTGTGTTCATGTTCCGATCTTCTTTGTAGAATCATTGGTTATGGAGCTCACCGCCTAACACTTCTACTCATCAGTTTATACCTGATGTCCACACGGAAGACCTCATGGTAAGCACTAATCAATGGGGCCACGAGGGTACTACTGAATGTCCACACATTAACTTAACGCTCAGCTTACTGCAAGAAAGAATGGCTACAGAATGCATGGGTATTGCATGATTAAAAGTAATGCATGCTTTGTTCAATAAAACAAAAAAAACTGTAATCAATTTGATAAATTTAATTTGTCTTTATCTGACTAAACTTAATACTATAAATTTGCTTTTACAACTTTTGGCGGATTAATTCGCTTGCTTTCCCTGGTCGGGTATTACTAACATTTGTATTGCGCATGTGCATGTTCTTAACACTAACTAACTGTCATCTCTAACTAATAATCTAACCTTTCTAGGCGCTAATCATTGTGACCCTACGTCTGGCATAACGCACGAGTCAAATCCGAGACGTCATATCTCACCCCTCCCCCATGCATTTCCTTCCCAAGTTTTGTTTTTACCATTTTCTCCCAGCACACCCCCAGAGGTAGTACCCACTCAGCAGACCATGTGAGCTACATGTAGCTGCATGCCCCTGTAGCTGTTTTAGAGGACCCCTTGCACCCGACCAGCACATGGCATGAGATGAGTAGCGTAGACAGCCGACACCTACATGGACCGGAAGTGATGTGACTTCCGGTCAAGAAATTAAAAAGATGTCCAACATGTTTTTCAATTTTTATAACAGGAATTTGGCGGAAATATGGATAAACACATGGAAAGAGTTCACTACCTTAATTCACCATTTGTTGCTCGCTACGTCAGATTTCATCCAATAGAGTGGCATCAGAAGATAAGCATGCGCGTTGGATTGCTGGGTTGTCCATATACAGGTGAGTTAGAGCGTCATTTTATTACAAACTTATTTTTTTTCTTCTTTGCTATCCTTTGATAATGCTCCTTCTGGATATCAGAATAATTATCAAGTAAAATATTATGATTGTTATAGCTGTATGCATATAGGTAAAGGTGTACATATATGTTTACAAGAGAACACATATCTATTAAACGTTCCCAGTACACCATATTATAAACACGACTTCTGTTTAAAATGATCTTCTGGTATGCAGTAAGGAGTTGGCTAAAGTCCAATTGCATTCAAGAAAGTTTATGGAATGACAATGAAGATCGGCCGATTTAAGGAAACCCCGCTAATATCTACTCTTTAAGTATGATAATTACCCGAATATAGCCCCACGTCTCTTACATTTTATTTGGAATCTAACATCCAGTTCTACATGGATCCCTACCTTAAATGTCTAATTGAGCGTTTGAGAAAACGCAAATTTGTCACGGTCCGGTGATCATTGCTGTCATAACGAAGTATGCATACTTGCCCCCTTCTCTCGCCTTTTTAATACGGAATGTATAACAACATAAAAGAGCCTTGCTTTTGAACTGCTAACTCATAGTATCTAGTTACAGGTTGACGTTACCCTTACAATTAAATAAATAATGTGTTTTATTGTAAGTCCGTGTAATTAAGTTATTTTTCAACAATCATGTTTTCAACTACATTCCATGACTGAAAAACTTCCCATGGAATTCCTGTTTATTTGTATTAGACGGATTCAGACAATATGTCAAGGTTTACATTAATACCTGGTTAGGATAACCTGTGAATTAACCAGCGATTCTTACACACAAGTGTGAACAGCGTTAAACGCAGCATAGTTAAGTCTAAGAAAAGCTTTCGTATTTTTATTACGAGTAATGTCATACTGGTAGAGACTGTAATAAAATTGTTTAATATCTCAAATATTGCCCATGTTCAACAAATTGTTGTGAATCTTGACTAAACTTCAATGCTCGGCAATAAAGCCACCACAGAGGGTATAACAATACAATACTGGTGTTCACTTCACACCGACGACATTGTTAGGAGGTGTAATGTCATGACACGTGTTTTTGTTGTGTGTATTGATAGGTAACTGTGGCTCGGGATTCATGAGGGTGAATGATGACACGCCGTGCAGTAAGTATCACACTAATGAATAGAACACCAATAACCTTACCTGATGACGGAGGCATTAATCCGGTTAAACATCTCAACGTACCGGTCTTTGTGATGTCGAAAACTTTGAGAGCATACGCCCCTTAACCCTCCTTTCTTTGAAAGCCTATCGAATGTCTTGAGTTTGTCTGTGGTGTGTGTGTCTGAACAGAACTGTCTGGAACACGGTGTTCCGTTACACCAGCATGTGATTTTAATCCGAATTCCTATCCACTGGTGTAACAATTTTACCTTATTGCCATAACTACATTATAAAAAGATACAACTGATAGATATCAATTGTATAATATTTCCGAGGTATGTTGGTTGGGCTATAAAACAGGGCATTTCTGGTTTAAATATATAAATAATGTCATAAATAATAAAAAAGAAGTAAATATCCATAACAAGTCCGGTTTTGATATATCTGTATTTCAAACATACATAGACCATATTTAAAAACAGAGCAGAAAAGATGTAGAGTAATAGTTTAGCAAGAGGTGATATATCATCTTGAAAAAGCTTGGAAAGGCCTGTTAGTGATTCTATTGAATCGTTTTTTTCTTTATACTACCTGTATGTATAATATTTATACGGCGTTGGTTGATTTCGATAGAAAAAAAGCAAAACTACATAATTCGTTATCTTTGCAGTTGAAAATTTGGCGTATAAAAAAGAAAGCTGGATAAACAGCAGACGACACTACAAACGCCACATCCGGAACAGAATTGTCCACGGGCATGCGTCGCGTGCCGTTGATGGAGACTTTAATCGTAATCTGAACAGCTGTACGATTTTAGATAATCTGTACGGAGATAATCCTGTGTGGATGGTGGATTTAGGAAAAAAGGCAAAAATCGCCGGTGTAATAATCCACACATGGCAAGGTAGTGGACAAGGTAAGTCATGAATCTTTTACTTTTTTTCTCTGGCAATACAACATAAGTATGAGTTCGCAAATGACGTTATGAACTTAGTTTTACAACATTTATCATGGATGAAGTGACAAGAGAAAGGTAAAGCATATCTGCCTCACCATCGCAAGATGAAATGCCATAAATAATAAAAACTCACGTTATAAAGTAAATGTTTGACAGGTACAGCATGATATTTAAAGAGGCCTTAGACCTTAGGTTCTTAGATCTAGGTTCTTGTAAAGGAACTGAGCTATATAATACACTAGCGGTGTGTTATGGTTAATGGTTTTGTTTGTGCAATTCTAGAAGTTCGGGTTTATTGCATTCTTCACACACTCATTGTTGTAAATGTACAATATTACTTTGGTTCTAAGTTGTTTTCCGATGACGTTACTAGGATGCGCTAAACATTTTGGAACAATACGCAGCCGACCCTTTGGAATTTTCATATCTTTTTATAGCCCAAATATTTGCTGGTTATTCCAGATGGTCATTTGAGGACTAAATGAGATAGTTTTAACAAAGCGCTGATCACTGTCCACATTCCAAAGTGGCCGTTTAATACTATATCATTATAGCTTTACACGCTAGAATAGGTTCACGGATATGGTTACATTCCAAATAGTTGTGTTCAGCATAGACGACACAATATCCAGTTTCCACACCTATAGATGATGTAGCTAAAATGAGATATGGGGTGACTGCTTCTGACTACTATTGTTGTCATCAGAATATGCTATCTAGGATAACATTACCACCTAGAACTTTCTGGCAAAGTTTGGTAATGGTATGAGAAGGATCCACTTTAAAACAGATAATTTAATTCACCATGAAAAAAGCTCAGTTACACCTGTTTGCGGGATAATTAATGGAGCTAAGCACTCGCCACCTGCCTGCTTCAGCGTAACTCTTGGTACAGCTCTCAAATACACGGGAAGCTGAACCTTGAACAGCTGGTGAAGCTTCAACAGCGTTAAACAAGCTGCCAAGAAAAAAATAAGCAACTTATTAAAAGATTAACATATATTAGTTTCTGTTTGGAAATATCAAATTGTCTTTCCCATAGCGCCACAACCAAATTGTTTGATTGTTTTATGGTCAGTCCATTGCCCGTCGTATGACTAAACTCTAGACTGTAGCTGGTTTAATTAAAGGATGCCCATATGACTAAATATGATAGACATGGTGGTTATTAAAGACATCATATTGTATTAAATGTCACAGATGTCCCAGACTTTCTGACTAAACACTGGCTGACTACAGGTGGTGTCAGCGTTAGACGCTAACATGTGTTTGTTTGGATATGTTTCTCTAGTTTTTGTTCAGCATAGATGCTTTGATGTTCAGTGCACTAGGTTACTATAGTTTTACAAGAAACCCGTTTGTTTTATATTTTCACAGAAGACGTAACGAAGTATAAAGACTACCAATCGAATCTCGACAAACTGGTTGTGTATGTCGACGGTAAGCTGAAAGATGACGATGACTCGTATGCGTCAGGGAATATGTGTGGTTATGTTTCCCGCCTCAATAAAGCTTTGTTCCGCCCGGAACTTCATTTCAGCTGTATCCGACCAATGGAAGGACGTTATGTACTTGTCGAAGCCTGGGGAGTACCCAACAGCTGGAGTAGGCTCTTTAGTGCTGTATTATGTGAAGTTCAAATATATGAGTAAATATTTGGGATGTAGTATATAAATGGACGCCTTAGAGTGACAAAGACCTATATATCCTGTGATTCCCAAATGTGATGAGTTAGAAAAATGGGACAAAAGAACAACAACTGGTATAAAACGTCATCGTCACAGCTGAAAAAATAAGAAGAAAAACTGACGTCATAAACACTGAATTTGACGTCTTGTGCATGTGCTCTAATTTCAAATGACTTACAAAATTGTATGGAATTAAACATGAAGCTCGAGATTATGACCGCAGGATTAAAATGGACGGGGCCGATTGTCGCTAATCGGTGGTAAAACTTGTACTCAAGCTGATCAGAAAGTTCTGTGAAGAGAAAGGCAAGAGAAAACAATAATCAAGTTTAGACACAATTAGTGTTCATAAGCCTATATAAATGGCAGCGAGTTATTATTTCTGGTTTTAACTCTGTGGTTTACAGTGACCAGTGCTACGGACGGTCATTGGTCATTGCTGTAAGTCGAGTGGAGGACTATGATGACTAAATGTATGGTTAGTGGCCATATGTGTATAAACATTGTGGTAACGTATATACAATGACTCATACGATATGCAGTTGATTTATTGTTTTTGAGTTTTATATTCAAGGCATAGTAAATAGATCCTCCTGTAATAGAACCGCCAACAGACCTTATCTAGTAGCATTACAAGTGGGATTGACTCATGCTTTAATTTAGTATAGATCTGAATATGTAATGACCTATACCAAATGACTTTCTACAATGGTGTTCAATATATAACATTGTCTCTTCCTCATCCACCTTGAAACCCTGAAGCTCGAAAGGAATAAACTCGTCCGTACTGCACCTAAACATACGGATTTCTCTTTAAACTTAAGCATTATTGTATTATGCTAAAAGTCGACCTATGTTTAATTTGCTCCAGTTACAAATCCGTTCAGCGAATACGAACGGATTCTCTGTACAGTGCGAGTAAAGATTCGAACCTTCACTTAATGCGTAGCTCTATGACTTACATCACGGCCAGTTAGTGCTAACACCCAGTAGATAAACCGAACATTGTTAATGAATATAAAATCCAATACTGCCTTTCAAGTAGAAAGTTTGATAACTTTTCTTAACTCATATGTTTTCTGAATTCTGTCGCTCTATAATAATGGGTAAATTGGGCTATATAGTGGCTATACGGTTGCTACAAATAGGTATACACATAGTATATCAGGGTGAGCAGTATTTGATATACCCTTTCATAAAGATAGTGTGAAATTATATTTATAAGTCCAAAGCAGTGGTCGATTTCCTCAACCGTGTTTCTATCAGACCCCCAATGTGTACATAATTAACTAAGCCTTAGATTAGTATAAGGTGGCATTAGATACTGCAGTATTTATTATAGTTTGCTGTCTCATCTGTTTTACTGACTCCTGCTACCAATTGACCCTCGAGTCCACAAACCTCGACTTGATTAGCCCAAATCATCCAGTCTTCCAGTTAAAGCTCGGTAGTTTCAGGGTAATATATACCCACACTCTCAAACATTTCTCCAGCAGTCTCATGTTAAAGCTATTTGGCCGACTTAACGCCCGGTACGATTTGGACTAAATATTAACACGCTTTTTAGTAAATTTCGTTTTTTTTTTAATTCTCATAACCGTGATTTCTTAGCACCTGTTCTTGAAAGCATGTTTTTCGAACTTAAGCACTTGGTCAAAGATAAACAAACATACCCATACACAATCACTGTTTCGCCAACTACAAGTAACAAACGTTGTAAACGTGGCCTAAAAGTTTATTTTAGCGCCAGAACGCGTTAATTGTGTCGTGTGCTCGTTGCACGTCTCTAACTGTGTGGCACAGACTAAAAAAACAAATTGACAATAAAGTTATTACATCAGGTCAGTTATAAAATGTTTTCCAGTCTGTTCGAACAAATGAAACAATGACCAAACGCGCCCATTTTCACAAACACCCAACTACAGAAACCCCAACGTTGATCCAACATTTAGTCTTGTCAAATGTTGATGCCACATTAGGCTGGCATAAACGTTGAAGAAATGTATTTTCATTTGTAGTGATTTAAAAAAATGTATCCAATGCAGCCCAATTGTTGTTTTATACCTGCAACTATGAATGATAACTGTCGTGTATAGCCCGTTATTCTTAAACCCTCATCAGTACTCGGCATGCTGTTTAAACCGTCTCCACATATTAGCATTGTTAATATTATATTATTATTATTAATTGTGTTGTGTATAAAGTCTGATATGTTCTGTTAGATGATTTCTTATGTTATATCTATGTAATTGTTATTGCACAATGATTTTGTGCACGCATAATGAGAAGCGCTGAGCGTTTTATATCGTTTTCAAGCTGTCTAAATTCGTGATGTTTTTACTACTCTGTACTAAAGCTGCCTGTATAAGAAGGTCTCAGGTGAGAGGTTGACATTTCAAGTTTAAGTGCTAGCGCCAGTATATCTCTAACTTGAATGGACTGAGAGGACTTTGATATTGTTTGAGTGAAATAAAAACCCTGACCTGGTATAATCAAGATGCTGTTAGGAATATAACATGTCCGTTTGTTACTAATGTCACAAACGACCAACAGAACTTTGGTTATTTCATTTATAAGACATAATTTGTTGATATATGCTCCTTCCTAAACTATAATGCGATCAATCAACTCTTTTCTGATCAAACTTCATACAATAACTTTTTCCCGGTCTGGATCGATTGATTTCATAAGGTAATATATATTAATGTTAACACCTTTCGGATATTTGTTTAAATAGTTGGATATTGTGCTATAACGGCATTTGCTGCCGGAATGTGCACCTATAAGCTATGTTCTACATACAAACCCGTCATGTACACTATCTGTTTTTATCATAGCCTCTTGGCTTACATTCTTTTTTTCTCTTATGTTTTCTTTAGTTTGATTTGTTATCTTTAGAATGTTCATGTTTTGATTTCTGAAGCGGACTGACTATTAGATAATTGTGGTAAATATCACACACTCGTTATCTCATGTTGTCTGCCCCGTCCTCTCTGGTTAGTGAGCATGACCACTCATATCAGACTAGGTTAAATGAGTTAGAGTTCTCACCTCAGCTCTGTTCAACTAATGTCCCTAGACAACACAATTATACACGGTGTCAAGCTCACGACTTGTTTCTCGGCCCCTAAACCACACAGCGCATGTGTTATCATTGTCTTAATAGCACTGTATACTTACTCAGGTTTATAAGGTCTCTAAAACAATGTTGGACTTAGTGAAATTTAACGACCACACCATGTCCCCTATTGTATTCAAGTCGTGAAATTTAATACCTGCCTTAACCTTAAAGTTTTGTATGGTGTATTTATTTATCGAATACCTAAGGTTTGAATGGGTCTAATGAGATCCACCAATCATCTATAGTTTACCTCAAATAAATTATCTTCAATTGTTTTACAGTGTTTTGTGTCATGTTGTCTTAAGCATTCTAATGATGGTTATGTAACATTATTTATTAGCTGTGGCTTTATCATTTACGGAGAAAGATTGAACAGTATGAGTGGAATGTTTATACCTTTAAGTGACGATATTGCACAGACAGTTTGGTCCAAAAAATACATGTCATTGCGTAAAACATCTGCCGTATTTCTTGTGAGTTATAAACATAAACCTCTTACGTAATGTTATAATCGTATTTTTATTCAATTATAAAAATGACAAATGAGAAAGAAGAGTACACTATTAAAGCCTACCTAACTTTTCGCATTCGTGCAATCGTGCCATGACATTGTTGTTATAACTTCCGTTAGCCTAATGTTGCGATTGTAGTGATTTACTGAAAATTGAAGACGCATATATAAACAAGTAATTTAAATGCTAGACAAAAAAAAAAAGTTTTGGGTTAAAAAAAACATGGAGAAAGGTATGATTTCAAGAGCTTGAAAATGTTTTTGACGATAAAAATGGCAAGATTGGCTCTTTCTTTGGCATTCTTGATGGATTGCAGCTAGGCAAATAATTTTAAAATTAGGAATTTGGCTATTTTAACCGTTTTATTAGTTGTTTACGATGAATGGCTAGTGGTGCTTCAAATGTAGATAATCTGATTCCTCAGTGAGTCTGATTTTCCAAAGTTCTTTACTGAACACAGAAAGAGCTATTGTGCAGTGAAGTTGTACAACAGCCGTATATGCAGTAACAGTAACATTTAACTGTTTACTTTGAAGTATTCTCAAATGTTCTGGTTTCGTGTGTTTGCAGTGGTTCAGAGGTTAGTTTGGTTGTTGAGTGATGTGTAGAAAAGAACACTGACGAACGCCAGAATATTGTCAGTATGACAGTGACAGGCTAGTAAAACAGACAACAGGTGTCAAAGAGCAGAATCCGCCTGTCCTGACTCTCCTTTGAACTTCAATCAAACGTCCTGCAACTCTGAATACCATTTCCTGCAGAGCGGCGAGAACACGACGGAAACTGCTCAAAAAATGAATCGTTTATGCCTCGTTTTTTTTAAGTCAGTGAAGATGTAACAAGTCAAAACGGGAAATTAAACCTACACATAGAATTCTGCACCTAGAATTGAGTTCTATTCAGTTTAACATTTTTAGCTCAAAGCATGATGAAGACAATTCTTTATGCATTAGAATCTTTTTTTCGAATAAGCGAACGAGTTAAGGACCTATTTGAATCTAATGCATTGAATAAAATTCTACGGTCACGATGTTCTATAATTCACAATTTTCCAGAACACAGGCTTGATATACTGTAAACGCTTCAGGTTATATTCCTAGAATAAACAAATGAACATATCCGAGGACTTATGCTGCCTAACTCTTCAGGCATGTTTAAAAATGCTTATAGTAGAGAGAAAAAAAACCTTAAATTAAAATGACTGACAATCAGTATCCAAATGTCGTGGCGTGCGTTAGTGGCAATTTTCCATTATCTTGCATTTTCCACATTTAGCGAAGATCTGAATAGTAGTGGACTGTTCATGTCACGCTCTTCTGAAGATTACCTACAAGTATTACTATAATATGTTTGTCCAAATCCTTCTAAGCAGTCCTCGGTGGTTTAGGTGACATCCGAGCTGTTTAATGTGTGGTGCTAACTTTATGTAAGGTACAAGGTACCGTAGCTTGGTAAAGAAATATTTCCGTACATTCAGGACAGCAGGTTTGAAGACCGCTGTGTAGTTATTTCACCCAAGCTTACCAGATTTGTTGGGTCTTCTGGTCTCAGACTTTGTGTTATAGTCTTCCGAATTATCAGTGGTTATCATTTTGAACCCATAACATGACTTCAACAGTTCGCATCTGTTTTTAATATGCACGAGATTGAACAGATTGAAGGATCGGGTTGGATGATGGGAATGTCATTATAATCATTAATCGATCGTTAATATCAAACGGAACGATAGTAGCTTCTCCGCCAGACTGGCATAATATACCTCGGGGATGTTACTCGTATACGTTTTGACGTGGTTGACGACAGCTTCGCTTGGCTACGTCACACAGCAAAGCGTATGGGTTGGTCTCAATGTCTAACCCCTTGTTCATGCCACTGTTAAGAGTTGACAAGGTTATTCTAGCTGATGATTATATGATGTGTATAAAGTGAATCGCGTGGTCGATCTTTCCTTCGTTCGCCCGTTTCCTTGTCAGTTATATAATCGAGAATGGCAGTATACTTAAGTTTCCTAAGTGCTGCATAGCCGTACATTAAATGATGGGTTTTGGATGTCTGCCAACTGTAAGATGAGGCGCTATGACTGTCTAGTTTTCTACTCGGAAAAATTCGCTGAATTTCATTACAACTCTATTCACCAGTTCCGGAGCAAAATAAAGATTGGATTGTTTGGTACCAGTATAAAGTTATTGAAAAAGATTGAGCAAATATTGTGGCTAATAAAATTGGTGTAAAAGATTGACAATGTTTTCAATATGCGTTTCGTTCCCTTAAAATTTAAACCTTAGTGACCTTCATCTAGAATTTAATGGTGAAGTATATTATTCACAGTGTCAGACAAAGAATCAAAAGGATCATTTCACACTTATCTTGTAAATGAATGCTGATAGGCTTATCTTAGCAAACTTTACTCTTTCTACCAATACAGCAGAGACCTAATAAGAAACAAAAATACTAGAGGTTGCACTATGTTCAATGCCCGGATTACCACCGTTAATCGTTAATTGTTGCTTTATACTCGAAATAAAAATGAATAAAATTACTTCAGCTATATTTACTCTGCAGTATGCTGACATCTGATCCAACTCGTCATCAAACAAGTTTTAGTATGAACCTCGGGTACACCAGCTTTACATTGGTGAACTTAAATATTAATGAGCCGGATTTTATTATTTCTCCAATTAATGGATATTTGCGGTTACACGACACAGTTGACAGCCATGGCAGCAAGTGTGGCTTGAAACTTGGCACACAGCCATGTATATTTCGAGAGAGCAACGTCTACAATGTTAAGCACCTAAACATTACAATAGATAGCACACAGAGGACAGGTAGCTCGAGCGAGCAAAACCCACAATGTAAAGCGCCCAGCCATTTTAATAGCACACAGCCAGGTAACCCGAGCGAGCAAAATCCATAATGTAAAGCGTGCAGGCATTATAATAGCTCATATAATTGTTCAGGTAGCTCGAACAAGCAAAATCCCCAACGGATAGGATTCAGGCGTTCAAATAGCACACAACCAGGTAGCTCGAACAAGCAAAATCCCCAATGGAAAGGGTCCAGGCCATTCTAATAGTACACAGCCAGATAGCTCGAACGAGCAAATCCATAATGGAATCCGTCCAAGCCATTCTTATAGCACCCAAACAGGTAGTTCGAACAAGCAAAATCCACAGTGTCATGCGTACTGCACAGTCCGGTAGATCGAATAAGCAAAACCCTCACTGGAAAGCGTCCAGACCTTCTAATAGCACTCATCCAGGTTACTTGAACAAACACAGCCACAATGGCAACGTCCGTACATTCTAATATCACACAGCTAGATTTTTTGAACGAGAAAAGCCACAATAGAAAATGTCCAGGCCTTATTAGAAAGCCTTCTGATCCAGATAATTTTAGTTCACCTTTTTTGACCCGTGAAAATGCAAAACCACACGTGTAACCAGATCCATGATTATTTTTCACCTTTTTCTATGCAATTGCAGCTGCGGCTATTGGTACGAGAAAATACAACAAGTAATATAGTTCTAAGAGAGATGGGAATAGCTAACTTGTGTAGAAGTTTAAATTTACAATAGCTTGCTCTGAAGTTGGAAAAAGAACAATGAATATAGAACTATGTAATACTCGACAAATACAGATTTCATTTCGACTTGATCAAAGTGCTCTTCAGTTGAAGTCATCATAAAAAATCCGATGGAAATTTTACGCAGTCAGAACGATTTGACTGAGGGTTTAACATGATGTGTGGCCATTGTAAAGGTGCTCGGTAGGCTTTGGTGGATGTCGTTTGGCAAAGCAAAAATTTATTATTTTGTATATTTGTTTGGTGGAGGTTCACCCATATGACTGCTTGTCAGCCCAATGATGGATGGAACCACCCTTAAGTTAACTGAAATCAACCAATACGACACAGTGGTGTAGTACAGGATGTTAAACTAGCCGGAACTGGAAATATGAGAGCAGCAACATACAGACAATCAGTCAAAAGTTACTATGGACTGGCCATTAATAAATGGAAATGCGGCTGTTCATCGGTTATAAACAGCTTGATAAAAAGTTTAGGATATTCCTTTTATGGCGAAGACAGTACGCATGTAGACTTTTTACTAAATTAACCTGGTTGTTCTAAGAACAGCTGATCGACTTGATAGGTTTTACGCCAAACTTAAGGTTGTTTCACTTATACGACTACATGCCAGCCCAATGGGCGAAGGAAACCACGGTAAGCGACCCCGCTACATAGAATTGTTTGATTGGGGCTTTACGCCGTACTTAAGGTTATTTCACTTATATGACGGCGTGCCAGCCCAATCTGTGAAGGAAACCACTCTAAAAAACGTTGATAACATAGCAGACGCCACAATACATTACAGGACGAAAAACAGGACACCACAACAAATCGGCTTCCTGATGACCCACAACTCAGGCAGCGCCAGTGCATATGAGGCTCCCGTTCAACCACCCGCTCCAAGGATAGCAGTGGGTGAGTAAGTGGACGAGTTATTAACACGAGGGGCAGTGATACTACAGCCCACAGCTTGTTTGGCGTTTTAGGAAGGTTATTTCACTCATCTGACGACATACCAGTCCAATGGATCAAGGACACCCCCTCGACGTCTCTAGCAACAAACGGACAGTACAGAACAATTACTGGACGAAACCAGGACGCCACAACAAATCTTAATCATCATTAACTCAGGGAGCATACGGGATCAGAAATCTCCCTCAAAACGACCCGCGCAATTTCCTGTTTGCATGGTTATATATTGACGTATGTACGTGTTCATACTTTCCTTAACGCCATTTCACTGATATGACGTCAGGTCAGCCAGACAGTTAAAGCAAATCGATCGCCGTGTCAATGGTAAACAACGAATGGCATAGTCTCGCGTGAACCAGACCTCTCGCGTTAATTCACGATCCGCGAAGAGGGTCTGGTCAAGGTGCATTTAAAAAGTTTAAAATAACAACGGTCCCGAAATCTTTTGAAAAACACAGCTATGTTTTAATGTGGTTGATAAATACCTCACTTGGTTACGTTATAAAACAAAGGGTATAGACAACTTCTCTATTTGAGCCCATGTACATGTGTCTGGCGAGCTCTGGAGTGTTTGTTGTGACTGATGAACATCCCGTGTCTGTGAAAGTAAATGTGTCACTTGGCAGCATGTAAAGCCCCTAGACAAGGTTATGTTATTAGGAGTGGCTGTCTACTTTAGCCTTTCAACAGCGATATTACTATATATAAAATGTTCAAATATCACTATGACAATAGTTGTGCTATATTTATTTATGCTTTTACCAACTTCTAATCGCTTCTCATCTTGTTCTTCTTTTCTTCTTTTTCATGTCAAAGATCTGCCGATAGAAAAGAAAATTGGCTTGATAGATCTTGCTTTAAACAAGGATCCTGTAAGTTAATAGGTTTTTGCTGGTATTGGAAAACTGGTGTCGACATCTTGAAAACTCAATACTGTAGCTAAGTCAATAGGGATTTGAATCAGCTAAGGTATAAAGGTAGTTGTCAACAGGTCCTGCATTCCGATTTACCAGGATAATTCATATGTCCTTCAATCCACAATATTTGTTATTGATCTCAGACAATCTGGTAGTCACACGCATGCCCGACAGAGAAACGTTTCTCAAGCTGCTAACAACACCAGATATCTCTTTATAAATGTAGCTGTCGTCTTATCAGGAATGTCATCAACTTAAAGGTATGGCGGTAACAATTCTCGAAATGAATTCCTAATTATAATACCTATAGTTTGCAATTCGATCATGTAAGGCCACAATTGGAATTGTTCAAGTTACTTATGTCCTTTCTAATACAAGTTTACTCCTGTCTTCGTTAGATAGTGTCAGTATATAGTAAGTAGCTTTTTTTACCTTATAATGGATTGTCAGATACAATAACTCAGAGGTGAGATAGGGGTGCTGAAGACTGTAATCAAATCGAGAGCTACACTAACTGATGTCAAAACTGAAAGGTTGATCGCATCCAAACAGAAATAAATCTGTTCCATCTAATGGGAAACAAGGTGACTACATTACATGGACAATAGTTATTATGTTCCCACACGTATTAATAAACTGGTGTAATTCTATACTAAACCAATTAACATTGGGGAAGTAAAAAATTACACCTGCTTTGGTTTCGTCAGACTGTATACACCAGTTTAATTATTATAACACAGACGGCTTCCTGGAAACAAATTATGCATTTTGAGGGACAAGACATAGTTCTTTCCAGCAGGAGTCATTTAAGGCTTTAACCATTTTAAACTATTTTTAATCGTTATTGCCAGCGACTCACTTTTTACGTGACATGTTTCGTTAAAGATCAGATGGGTCACAGAGAAACAATTGAAACTAAACCGGGACATATACCCTGTACTACCCCATAACCTTCTGGCCTCTTGTTGTGGCCTTGGCATGACTTCTAAATTATTATAACTTATTTCTGGCGCCATACAGGAATTATTCCCCGCAAATGTAGCTTAATTATAAACCAAACGTTGAAGACGATACAAGTCATGTTGGACCAGTATAGGTAAAGCCGACACCAATTAAGAGTTATACATTTGACTTTATTCATTTATTGTTCCTATACTGAAATAAATTGTTAATTTATGGACTAAATTGTTTACTTTACTTATCAGCAAATGTCACTACCTTTTGTTTTTATTTTAAACTAACACTGTGATTTATTTGTTATTTTAACAACTCGATCGCAGTTCCTTACAGTAGGATTATCTGAGTAGGTGGTCCGGAAATTCGCCTTGTAGTCTTCATCAAGTGTAAAAATGTGTGACTGCCATAGTAAACTAAAAAATGTTTAGGTGATACCTCATCATTATCATGTCGCTTTAGGTGCAAAATAATCAACAACCGGATGACCCAGGTATAATAAAAGGCATTGAAAGTATAGATTCAGTGAGTTAGGCTTATAACGTCCCGAAAAGAGTATTTGCAGGCCTTATTAGCATAACGAGATAAGTTGCTCAATTGAATTGATTATTTATGGATAGTTTTGGTCACAACATTGTTATAAAATGGGGGCTAAATCAGTCAGCCAATCGCACATCATTAAATCCCAACGTGGCAAAACACGTTAAGCGTTTAAGTGCAGGAATCAATTACACAAAAAGCAGAGTTTGGTCCAGTACATAATCACTTTTTGTCGACCGAAACGTAGAGGTTGGAGTTACAATAGACATCAATCTCCAGGTTTTCTGTGACATGGAAGATAACAAAAATTTATTTTTAAACGCTAGAACTGAAACTTAATTTATATAACTACTAATCTATAAATTAAGCAAAATGAATACTAAAAATATCGTATTACAATCAAGGAATAGGTAGCGATATAGTGTTACAACGACAATGCTTAATGGGAATATTCCTTGCATAAAAGGGACTTCTATTGAATGTTATGGTACTATAGCTCTTAGAATATTTATATGCTAGTGTTCATGCCATTTTCCCAGTCTCTAAATGTTGTTAAAGAATATCTGGTCATAAGCATTTCATTTTTCCACAACGTGTCTGTATATTTCTAAATATTAAAGTGACACGTACGTCCAAACAGCAGAGAGCTTTGCGTTATCAAATGGATTACAGGTATTGCTTAACATACGTAACAGTAGGAAACCTTTCGCTAATTTCAAATCGTCCTGTGCACCTTCAGTCAAAGTTAAAAGAAAACCCCTAAAAAGTCTACCTTCAAAAAGGGTATACCGTATCTGGATTACACTGTATCTCTAAGTCAGACGTCATTGCCGTCGCCCCCCTCGGGATTCAAAATAGTTATTACATATAAAGTCAGTCGGCGCGTTGTAGATTAGAAGTGAGGAAAAAATAGTGTAACCTCTTTCCGCTGACTTCGAATTACGGCAAAATACGTCTTGTTAAATTTCAACCTTGCTGTAGATTTATCACACACGTCGTTTTTTCGTGGCAATTATAGCACAGATATGAAAAATAGGGGATTGTCAGTTTTTATCCTTTTTTCGATTTAACGGGATTGAATTGATAACTTTTGACAACTTATATATCTAACAGAAAACTTTAAATGTCTTTCGCGTTAAAAACAATATTGGACCATTGGATTTATTCGAACCATTGAATATCAATGACATCCCACACTGCACTTTTTTGTCGGCGATATTTCCATCTACTTTTCAGAAAAACAGTTTTCTTTTTTGACAAAGTGTTTCGCTGACAAATGAGCTCTGTAATATAAATTGTGGCCTTGAATCGTTCAATTGAAGTAAGTGAAATAATCTTTCAACACGACGTTAACACCAAGCAGTTAATCCCAATAAAGACATTACAGGATTTTATCATTAGGAATCCTTCATTGCGTGGACAGGATTCCAATGGGTGTCAAGCTGTCAACTATGTGTAGTGTGTATAGTCATCCACAAGAATATGCATCACTTATTTTATTGGTGTTAATCTTCGTACTCAAGAATATTTCACCTATATATACGACGTCTTTGCGTTGCGGGTAACTCTGCAGCCATCGGAAAATTTTTCACAAGTATATAGATTATATATTTTGAGTGCGTCGATTTTCAAAACATTTTAATGACAGTATGCACAATTGTTTTAATTAAAAGCAGGGAATTTTTGTGTCAAATTAATAGACTATATGTATATTGGCTGTACTAAATTTGTACGGACCATGGCGAGGATAACATGTGGTTTCCTTGGTGTTCAGCGGCTCAACCATATCACAAACGGCCGGGATCTATTTGCCGTTAGTACATGAAAGAAGTCTCCGTGAGCTCTAAGCGGGGTACCTCAATCCCCCATCGGGAAATACTTTTACATGAACATGTCTGATCTCTAATCGACATCCTGTTCGCATAAACGTTTCCTTCTCAACGTGAATAAAATTTGAGCGACGCATTAAATGAGTTAGTTCATTATTATAAGCGCACGATGAACATCAATGAATCTGTTAATTAGTAGGTTTGAGTCCCAAAACTGCTGATTGTTATTACAGAGAAGATGCTTAATATAATTTCCCCTTAATTGAACTATAGTTACTTCATTCAGTCGTACTTTTCACATTAACAAGATAAAAATACGTCTACAGTGGAACCAGGCCTGACATCTTTGGTAGGAAGTTCATATGCTTAAATTACTCAAGCTAGTATATATCAACGGCACGTTGTTATATGAACAGACGAAAGTTATTGTTCCCATACAAAATAACAGCCCTTTTTTGTTTGTTAGTTATAGCAAAGGTATTTGTAAATGCAAAGGTTCACAAAACATACAATGCAGATTAGCCAGTTTGATCCTGACATCTGAAGCATCTAATAGTATGACATGTTGGTCATGATGGGTGGCCATCAAAAAGTACCAAACATGTTTTGATTTGTAAATTTTGTATTTCTTGATATGCTTTCGCTTTGTCATACAGAGGGTCATATGAAATCCGTACAATTTACAAATTCACGTGTTTCTGTCTTACAATATGTTTTTACTATATTGATAAAAGCACGCAAGGTTTCGTAAACAGTTGGCATATATCAATAGTTCCGACATTAAATTGGCAGAGTAGGCATACAACTCAGCGTGAGTTACACCAGCATGTCTGAAATTTAACCTGCCTCCTGAAGTACTTTGCTCTCATTAACGTTTTCTTCTCAAGGTCAATTAGGTCTGATCTGTGCGTTGATGAGTTAATTCCTTGAAGAAAAAGGACATCAATAAAACGGTAACTTAACTTATTAATGAGGAAATTTTGTGCTCCAGGCAACTGCTGGTTTTATTCCAAAGATTATAATGTCGGCGGTTCTTTTAAATATATAATTTCCCTTTTAAGTAAAGTAATCACTACCTTGTGTTTACTGTTCGCGTGAACAGGAGTAATTTGTCCGACCTTAAAGCATCTCGGGGCCCTTTTTTTTTTATTGATGAACAAATGTTAATAAAGGAATCTTGTCTCACGAAAATTCAAAAGTCAGGAAAGGCGTTTGAGGGCTTATTGTGTTTTGTTACAAACATAAGAGAATTAACTGACGAGTGGAGCTTAATTATAGGTGGATCTTGTCAGACAATAACGGGGCTACACATGTAACGAGAACTTGTTTCTACTCCAGAGGATGTTATAGTGACGGTCACTTTGCTTTCAAGGTAGAATATTACACCAACAAAAATCCTTAGTAGGTTTGTTTGTTTGTCGCCTTCTATCTTCTATTCATCTAAGAACTAGACGTTATCATACATTTATAGATGACCATGGGTTTGTCATGTTGTCGTTTATTTGTTTTCCAATATTACCAATATGAAAAAGTCAAGAAAAATGCCACACAGCTGAGTGGTCTAAATGGTCAGCATTTACTACGGGTGAGTGCCTGGCCATGAGTAGTGCCTGGTCCTGAGGTCGTGGGTTTAATTCCCGCAACCTGCACAAACTTTCATTACTGGATGAATAAATTAGATTTGTTCAGTCTATTAGAGTGTTATCCCAAAGAAACGAATTTACTGTCAATGGTCAATAATGGTAAAAAATACTGATAAGGTATCTCCCTGTTTCATCCGTTATAAAAAATGGTAAAAATAAGTCTATTTTCGTTGCCATCATGTCATTTCCAACATTAAATCTATCCTTTGTTTACAAGTTTTCCACATTACACATTTACGTAAGCGTTTTGGTTAATTTCAGAGGATTTTGAGCATCTAATAAACGCTAATGAGTCAATTATAATATGTCTGCTGTAGTAAATTTATCTGACCATGCGGAATATAACGCTAGATAGGTAAGCAAGGGGTTCCCCCGGTGGTCCGCACTTCAACGGTATCACAAACGGGTGGAATATATATGTGGTTACGTCATTAGACCGGCATATATAAACGGTATAGTCGGTACTGTTTATCAACCCCCATCGTGAACAACTTGTGCAGCATCGTGCCTTTACTCTTATCGACTTCCGGGAGTTCTTTATTCTCATTAACGTTTCCTTTTCAGAGCTAAGTAGATCTGATCTACGCATTAAGGGAGTTAATTCGTTAATATATGAGCAAAATGAGCATAAATGAAACAGTTAATTATCAGATTTATGTGGAAAGTCTTCTGCTCCAAGGCACTACTAGTCTTATTCCAGAGAATAACGTGTTATAATATCTACAGTTGAATCCTTACTTCAACCTTATATTTGAATGAAGTAAGAACATGTGTAATGTATTATCATTCCTGGAATTCTCGGAATTTAAAGTACTAAATATGAATTTTATATCATGCACTTTAGGATAAATAGTTGTTTTTAATGACTTTTGTATTTGAGTTATTGTTCGTGTGGTATTATTTCTTTTCAAAAGCAGGTGGTTGGGTGGGAGTTTACGGTGCCCTCGTGCTCTCTGAACTAAGGATATTAAGGAATCTGATTTATTTGCGGTGTCCTGTTTTGTCTTATAATTGTCCTGTGTGTTACCGGAATTATTCCCCGCGAACGGCCTTGAATCGTTCGATTGAAGTAAGTGAAATAATCTTTCAACAAGACATTACAGCATTTTATCATTAGGAATCCTTCATTGCGTGGACAGTATTCCAATGGGTGTCAAGCTGTCAACTATGTGTAGTGTGTATAGTCATCCACAAGAATATGCATTATTTATTTTATTGGTGTTAATCTTCGTACTCAAGAATATTTCACCTATATCTTTGCGTTGCGGGGTGGTATTATTTTTTTTTCAAAAGCAGGTGGTTTGGTGGGAGTTTACAGTGCCCTCGTGCTCTCTGAACTAAGGATATTAAGGAATCTGATTTATTTGCGGTGTCCTGTTTTGTCCTATAAATGTCCAGTGTGTTGCCAGTTATGTTATATGTGGGATGGTTTCCTTCAACCATTTGTCTGGCACGCGGTCATCAGAGTGAAATAACCTTAAGGACAGTGTAATATCCAAATAACACAAATATGTAAGAATTGTGGTTGAAACATATACTGCACTTAGATTCAATGCCAAATCTTAACATAAATCATGTATTAGAATTTAACCCACATCAAAGCTAAATCAGATTAAACCAAGAAAGTTTATTGATTAGATATATATCTAATGTCAAATGTATCCGCTAAGCTAAATTAATAGCAAATAAAACTAAACTTTTAGGTATCCTGCTGAACATTCTCGACTGTAGTCAACTCTGAACACGACATCACGTTAACACATGGTTCAAATTTATATATTTTGTCGGATTGTTGGCTTCTTTCTTTTCGTTGTATATTTATTTATTTTTTACTCGAATAACTCTTTGAGATCTGCAAGCAACCATGACATTAGTTCAAACAGACATCCGATGAGCTATTGTATTGATTAATTTCCATTTCAGTTCCTGTCCACACCATTTCTTAACGTTTTCTATAAATTCAGCACTGAATAATTACTTTGCAATCCTTTTTCTCTAGGGATTCTTTAAATATGTACTAAGCCGCCAAAACACTTCACTTATATCTGCATTTATCAACAGCTTACATTTCCCGTTTTTGTGGTTTTATCCGAAGAATAGTTAACTCCTCCAAATCAGCACTGTTTGAAATACCTGGATACAGATATCTGTTATCTCGACCAAAACTGAGTATGAGGTAGTTTATCGCTTCAAGAAAATATACAATCGACCACTGTTCTTTACACTGCATTCTCGGACAGCCCGCTGGAGCCCCCTCACTTTTTGTACTGACGCGTAGTTTCGTTTCGTTTGACAAATAAAGTTAGCAGTTCTTATACTACATCGTTTTCTGTGCATAAAATTGAGTTCATTTAGACCCAATATACACTTTCAAAGAAGTAATTATGGATCTCAGGGCCGGTGCTGGATTGGAAAGTACAGACTTTTAAACTATATACTGATAAGGAAGGTAGGCTATTATTTTTACCGCTAACAATCCACGATTATATAAATTTGCTGGGATATCTTAGTTGCTATGACTTCCAGCAATGAAGGTATTGTTGGGTCATGGCAACTAAGATATCGATATTTTTTCTCGTATAACATTTCGTGAAAGTGGCCCCTGACACGCTGTCCTCCAAGGGTTGATATGTAGAGTAGTTCAGGATAAAGCTAAATGCCCAACATTTTAACTTGGTTTACACATGAAATGAATAAGAAAACAAGAAAATAGGCTTCGCTGACGGCGGATGAATTCATTCACCCGAAATCGCTCAGAATGCGTCTCCGACGATCTAGGACCCCAGAGCTTCAGGGGCCTAAGCGGCCCCTGGACCCTCGCCTTTTTTGTCCTGGGATCGTAGCCCCCCACCCCCTCTTAATTTGCTAAGAAGTCACGCAAAATATGGCAGAATAACCTGGACTTGAATCTAAATTTCTCGTTTATACCACGTCTATACCGCGTCTATACCACTTCATCTAATGGTACTGGGAAGAATATGACTATGTTTCTGAACTTTTACACTGTAAGTTTCTAGATAACATCTGTAAGCAGCTGGCCCATGCATACACTCTCTTATTTGACACACTCTTCTCAATCTGGTTTTTGGTTTTCAGATCTGCTGGCCACACCTGTCCTTATACATCCTATACTCTTTATGTGTAAACTAACGCCTGTATATGACTTCTCCTGATTATTAGGCTACAGCCAAATGCCATTCCTCCTTTTCACATCCACCCTATTGATTTTTAATCTAATGAAATTTCATTGTTGGCAAAACAGTACCGTTTTCTTCCTCCAATAAAACCAATACAATAATTTACTGCGAGAGTTCTCAGATTTTTCAGGCAAGTTTTTTCTTGGTTTCTATTTTTACCAAAGACGCTGTGTTATTTCAAATGAGGTAAGCGGTTTCATTGATTAATCTGCATTGTGTCCGATAGTTAATTTCAGGTAACTACACGGTTATTTTCTGAAAAATCTAACCAAATATTATCAAAACAACTGATATTTAATAATTATAATCCAAATAAAATCAATTCAGTTATAAGTGGCGTATTTGGCAACAATTCTACCATTTGCTTTTCTAAAGTGTTGATATAATTTACCATACATGAAAGCTAGTCAGTTATTATACATGAACACTGCTAAAACCCAAAAGATAGAAATAGGGGCAAAATGAGCTTTCGTAATTGAATTAGTGCTAATGACATTTATTGGCATAAATCTGCTGAAATCATTCTGCGATCCGGATAGGCTTTATATTTGTCAGTGCTGCGCCGGAAGCAACCATATATCTCCTGTTCCCGACTGTGTCATGTTGTACGTTAGTTTTCTTGATTGTTGACATTATACAAACATCACAAAGCAGAAAACTGCTATGAATAATTTGTTTTCGAATGCTAATATTTAATTAATGATGGTTAATGTTTTTTGGGGTACTTTGTTTTAAATGATTCAATAATCAGAAATTCTTCCAGGTAAGGGTCTCCATTGGTTAGCATTAAGGTGGTACAAGAAAAGTATAAACATAGATTGATATATATTGTTGGTCTACCTTTGAAAAGACATTCATTTTTTTCTGTTAGTGGTGCGGTGACGGAGCTGTTGTTTAAAGTTAAGTCACAGAAGTAATTGACAAAGCGTTCAATAAGACAATTTGCCTATTAACCATGATACGAGTAAACATCCAATTTTAAATCATTGGTACATTATGGGCAATCTGATTCTGTACAGAAACTTTAAGTAAATCCCTTTTGATAAAGAGCATGCATATGTCACCACATATCTCTAAATATTAAGTGCTTTAAATTCAAATTTACTTGTTAATTAACTACTTACAGCATTTAGGAATAGTATTTTATTATTGATTGGCCTAATTTAAAACATTTTGCCTAAATCATTTTATAATTTGATAAAATTATTTTAAATACGATAATAGAACACATAGGAATAAAAAAAACGAAAGATGTTTTGTGAAGTAAAGTCACAAGTGTCTCTTTTATTATTTGTGTGTTTCATCACATAACTATTGCCTAGGTGAATCTTAGGGCCAGTTATGGTGTTGGAGTATACTCTCTAGTCGTCAAAAAGACGACACCATGTATTCAAGACACTTTTATTCTCTGGGACTGAACTAAAGTTAAGCAGTTAAGCCCTGAAGTGAACAAAATGATTTCATTTGTTTGATAACATCACCTATCAACTCACCAGACAGGTATACTAGCTTACCAAAACAACAATCTTCGATGCTTCTTCTTTTAACCGTTTAATGAATGACTAGTCAACAGATGTATAGAAGATTAACCAATATTCGCCCAACTACAAACACACTCGGTTATGCTTAACACTCTCCCATTGTTTCTGCTATTTCACTGAAGCATAACGTGGAGTATGTATAATTGTAATAAATCTAGTATTTAAACTACCAATATTCTGAACAAGTTATACACCTTCATGGGGATAACTTTATTGAATTCGATACAATATATTCTTAGAAATCATTTATAATACGCTTATTGTCTGGCGAATGTTTGTGAGGGAATTATCCGAGAACATGTTAACCTTGCGGCTGATGTAATTATCAAATCAGCTGATAAACCTTTTATATAATTAATTACGAAAGCCTCCAGATATTCCTGCTCTTAAGAGTTATGAATGAGAACAGAACATTCAGTGTGAAATAAGATATATATTCCAACCTCGGCGATATGGCTTGTTAAGGGGAAACTTATTGCAGACTTGATTACAGACTACAGTACTCTTATCTATCCTCAGGATTATTTTATGTGACATACCAAAACGCAAAATACAGAAAGTACTTACTTATACTTTAACAGTGTCAAGAAACAAACAAGGCCAAAATGAGTGTTCGTAATGGAATACATGACTTCTGTTGATATTAGAACAACAAAGCTCTTGTTCGTTTCTACGGAGGTTTCATGTTACAGTAGGACTACAGATGGTCAAATTACAAACAATAATTTGTAATCAGGATAAAATGGGAACTGGTGTCTCCAAGCAGCGAACAGAGCCGTCTTTGACATTGAAGGGGGAAATTTAGGCCAAGAGATGTTGTAGGTTAAATGACGCTGCATGGGTTAATAACGTAACAGGTGTCCACGAATCCCCTACTTCCTGGCCAGACCCGTGGCCAGTAATGGTTGATTATTTCACCCTTTCCTGTAATGTGTTGTTGGTCAACCTGGTTAACCATTGCTACTCTAAAAAGGAAAACCATTTCATCTTATCAGTTTATACTTGCTCGTTAACAGGTAGGGTCAGCGTAGGGATATAGTCAGAGGAAAATATTTCACTGGCAATTAATCAAACCTATAGATCACACGAACAAAGCGGGGGTAATCAGACTGGTATTCTGGCCGGTCTGTAGACTAACATATTTAAACGTGTAGTGGTTTGCTTGTTGTCGCTGGTTTCTTCTCGACCTTCCACCGTTAAGCCATACATTGAATTACGGAAACAAACAATCCAAGATAACTAAAATAAACACAGAAATTTAATACAAGTGCTTGAAAATACATTATTTCTACACAGAGTTTTATAAAGCTAGAAACCTTGTGGACATCGTGTTAACATCATGTCGACAAGATGTTCACATAATTTCAACACAATATCTGAATTTCATTAGTTTATTTATATGAGATGTTATACCTCAGGTCCACTGGGAGACTTGAACCCGTGCGGTATATCGATTTGAGGATCTGCAGACAGACGCGCTAACCACTGAGCCACGACTCGGGCCCAATCAGAATGGTAACGGTGTGTTTGTCTAGTTATGTTCCAAATGCTGCTGGCTATGACATCGGAACA